>JAMYXO010008396.1:0-10904 GCA_033310375.1 Conus canariensis
AAAGGCGTTAAGGAATTTTCAGTGTCAGTTCTGAGTTTTTACATGAGAACCGTTTTTAAAGAAAAGATGTTATCATTATTCCGCTGAACAAAAAGGGACAAACAAATTACAAGACAAAACACAACGCGTTTCGACCTCTTTGGTCTTGTTCAGATTAGAACGTTTCCTAAAGAGGACTTCTGTCTTTTTTCTACAGTCTAGGTTGGCTTTGACCAGCATTCCGCCAACTGTAATTAGCATGTTAAAGAAGCTTCCACAAACACTGATGACGTGGATTAACCAAGGCTATGCTTGGATGGGTTCTCACAAAAGCCAGCACTGGCAATATACTGAACATTCCAGGAATGTTGGGCAATTTTGGAATTATCTAGGCATTATTTTAGAATTCCAACGTTGCGCACCAATTCTAGAATCGTACCTTTTGCCATTGAAAACTTTAGAAATGCACCATGCACGTTTCCAGAATGTTGGCAAACCCTGGCAAAACTTGCCGCGTTTCTCCACATTTTGTGCAGACAGATGCGATTCATGTTATGCTCACATATGTGAAATTCATTAGATGTAACCTTCTTCACATGTTGAACTCATGATTGCTTTGTATGACATTTTATTCTTTTTTTAGTAGATCGACATCAGCGAAAATCTGCACCATTTTTGCCAAGGATTGGAAGGGAAGTAAGCCATACAATATCTACGTACGATATAAGCCAACATACATAGATCCAAAATTCAAAGTTTTCAGTATACTGCTGACAGCATAACGGACTGGTTTGAGCAACATTGATAGGGTTGATGGCTCGAAAGGATATCAAGCCTCTCAAGCAGCACGATGTGGAGGGGCTGTAAGGTGAGTAGTGGTATTTTGCTACTCACTGTATTGCGCTTAATCATCGGTCAACCATCATGACTGCCTTGCTCACCTGCCAGTCACTCTGTGCGACGACTTTGATGATGATGCGCCAGCAAGTAATAGCAGGTCTCCCGCATTCCCTGTCCAAGCTGTTACCGCACATTCCGTGCACGCATCGGCTTGGTCAGCCACCTGCGTATCCACAAATCATCTCCCCCGCCCCCCCCCCCCCCCCCCTCAGCTCCGAGGTGACTGAAGTGGTTCTCGTTGACCCGACAGACGAACAACAACGACAACGTTACAACTCATAAGCCACAGACATAGACCCTGACATCTCTGGCTGAAACGTGTATAGAAACATGAACACAGACATAGACCCAGACATCTCTGGCTGAAACGTGTATAGAAACATGAACACAGACATAGACCCTGACATCTCTGGCTGAAACGTGTATAGAAACATGAATGCAGAAACAGACCCTGACATCTCTGGCTGAAACATGTATAGAAACATGAATTCTACGACCGAAAAATTTAACCAAGATCATACCCCCCCTTTTCTCCTCTCTGCGTCTGTCCGTCTGTCTGTCTGTTCCTCCATCCCTTCCCACCCCCACCCTCTCTCTCTCTCTCTCCTCTCTCTCTCTCTCTCTCTCTCTCTCTCTCTCTCTCTCTCTCTCTCTCTCTCCTGTCTCTCTCCCTGAGCCTGTCTTTTTACTGCGCTCAACTCTCGACCTGTCTTCTTTTCAGTTTCTGCCTCCGTATCTTTTTGCAAGCTACGCCTCTGTCTCTCAGTCTCTTTACGTTGCTCTATCTGTCTGTAATCACCCTCTCCACCCCTCCACCTTTCAAACGCACACTTACTCACACACACACACACACACACACACACACACACACGCCCGCGCAAACACACACACAGAGAGGCAGACACACACGCACCAGAGAGAAGAGAGAGAGAGAGAGAGAGAGAGAGAGAGAGAGAGAAGAGAGAGAGAGAGAAACGAGGGAGCGAGCTGTCATTATTATTAGATGAATCCGAATCTGTTAAACTTGTCTGGGAATGCTCTCGTCTTCGTCTGAAAAGTTTCAGTGATAAGAGACAGACTGGTACACAAAGACACACACACACACACACACACACACACACACACACACACACACACACACACACACACACACACACGAGCAAGAGAGAGAGAGAGAGAGAGAG
Organism: Conus canariensis; assembly: GCA_033310375.1. Taxonomy (NCBI): domain Eukaryota; kingdom Metazoa; phylum Mollusca; class Gastropoda; order Neogastropoda; family Conidae; genus Conus; species Conus canariensis. The sequence continues at coordinate 2,064 of JAMYXO010008396.1, forward strand.
AGAGAATACGAATACAAAGATTCATTTGGATTAAGGCTATAGCCCATACTGAAGGGGTGGTACCCACAAAATACATAATGTTATCATCATGAAAGAAAATGTAAAGAGAAGCAAGTACATATGCATCATACAATGATGTTAAGAATGTACGTAGTCTTTTTTGTGCTTCATGAATGAGAGAGAGAGAGAGAGAGAGAGAGAGAGAGAGAGAGAGAGAGAGAGAGAGAGAGAGAACCGAAGAAGTTCAACTCCGCAGGTACGAGTTGTTTTGGCAATGGGAAGATCAAAGCACAGCATTTTTCACCCGACTTTTGAGGAGTGCAATGGGCTACAGACGATCGCCACCTCCCAGACCTTACTGTGGTTTCTTCATGCCTGAACGTCAGGCCAGGGACACGGAAAGATTTACCATGTGTGGGAACAAATATCAAATAAAAGCCAAAACTGTTGCGGTTTGTGAATTCAAACCAAGAACCTCATCCAAATTCTCCGATCAGAAATCCGTCCGTTTCCCGCCTTGCGGTCACGCGGTCTTTCCGGTGTCCCACGTGACGTGCCCCTCTGAGCGACGGTATGCAAATGAGTCGCACGTGACGCACGAGTTCCTGGCGTGTGACGTAGAAAGCGATTGTTTGGTGAGCTCCTTGCTGGGAGCACGTGAGACGTGCCTGTCTTTCTTTGACCATCCCGCTCCCCCGTCCTTCTTGTGCAAGAATCAGATACAGGAAGTGCCTTACATGTTGGTGTGTGACCACCGACCTGACTGCAGTGATCACAGTGACGAGGACTTCTGTGTGCATCCCCCGTGCATCTCGCACTGCTTCGACTGCGAAGAAGAGTACAAGCATCAGGTACGTGGCAGTCAATGGTGATGTCCTTTGTGTTACAAAACTTAAAGAGTACAATAGTTTCAAAGTGAGGTGACTGCAGGCGGAAATAATTTACTAGAAATTACTAGAACAGTCGTTAAGCAGGTAAATAACCAACTGGTTTCCGATCACCGTTACAAAAATACGAGTTTTGTCTGAACTATTGTCAACTTGATGCATAGGTTATCTAGTTTCAGCCCCCCCCCCCCCCCCCCCCCCCTTTGAAGTGATGCAGGTCTGTAAGGCACCATTTGCCAACATGAAGGTGTTTTTTTAATGTGTCCCCTCTGTCTCAATATGATGCCAGTAATGTCCACTGATTGAGCTTCATAGTTGAAGACAAACAAAGCAAAAAAAAACAAAACAAACAAACAAACAAACAACAACAACAACAACAAACCTGTCAGTAATGCCTTTCATGACTGCTTCTTTAAACTGATCGATAATTCTTGTCCCCAAAGGTCACCCTGACCTTCCCATGAATCCGTTATGTTTAGATTCTCGATGAGGGCTTTGTGACCTCAGTGATGATGGTGATGTAAATTGACAGAGACGTGTCCAGTGGTTGATACTGTCCATTCTGGACCTCCTCTGCCTAACTGTAGAACGTCAGCCTCCATGGTGCCCAGGTCTTGGACGGCGACTTAGGGCAGCACCGGTGTCCGTTCCTGAAATTGAAAATGCGGTCACGATCTTGAGGGAGCGAGAGGTGCATGCGTCCCCCACCCATACTACGAGGACACACTGATGTAAATACACACACACAGTGTGAAGTCAGTGCACAGTCCATCAGTAAAGAAGAACTCTCTCAGAAGGGCATCAAATGCTTTAGTCTTGGCCTAAAGTCGTCGAAGGTTAAGATTTACCATCTGAATGAGCTTGTTGATCTCAGGGTCGTTTGATCAATCCAGTCTCTATGTTTGTGTTCAACAAGTCCAGGGTGACAGCTGCAGCGTTGTACAGGGATTCTTTGAAGGCTTTCCATTCCTCGCCAGTGTTCGACAGACATCCTGGATCCTTTCTTGCAGAATGTCTCTGCAGTTCTCTCTCTCTCTCTTCTCTCTCTCTCTCTCTCTCTCTCTCTTCTCTCTCTCTCTCTCTCTCTCTCTCTCTCTCTCTCTTCTTTCTAAACGCACGTATAATAGAAATAAAAACACCATACTATCTATGTCTATCTGTCTGTCTGTCTATCTATCGATTCTCTGTATCTATCAACGCAAATAAAACAGAGGTAAAAACAACCAGACTCATCAAAATATTCCCACTAGTTCGACCTTCCAATGTCTTCTTCAGGGGACTTTAATGACATACATATTCGAGTATTCCAAATCAGAGATGATTTACAGTGAACACAGACACTCTTGAGCAGCATGTGCGGATAACACATTCCCACCTCAGAGCGAAGCACCACTGAAATCCAGAACTTGCAGCAGTCTGCAGCGCCAGAGGAAAAGTTCAATGAAAATCACCAACACTTACTGAGGTAAAAAGATTGGTTAAGAAAGCTAGAATCAGATATTCACCTGGTCCCCAAAGAATAGCCTGTCTGCTGTATAGGATGTCCCAATGTCTTTGAGTGGCTCCATAAATGATGAGATCAGCTCGAAGAAACCTGAAGACCAGCGACCAATGGGTGATAGCTGGTGGACTGTAACCCCCCCCCCCCCCCCCCCCCCCCCCTCCCGTCACCGCCCCCAACGCTTTCTGTGAAAGATAAGTTTGGAGAAGTCTGTAGTGCTACGCCTTGTCCGTGACGGTTGGTTATTAACAATGAACCTGCCAACAGTGCATTTAAGAAATTTAGGCTTGTTAATAGAAGAGAGCCAGCTTACAATGTCATGTTACCTTCATGGAAGTTTTCGAGTCATCTTCATTGTCTCTTTATAAATAAAACATCGAAGACATACCCTCACGCACTGGTGGAAATTCCTTGTAGCAAAAGGAACGTGCAAATGCACCGATCCCCAGCTTAATAATCTTACTATTCTTCAAGGCTATGTTTTTGCAATGGCCCATGGAGATATTTTTCTATGACGGGTATAGTCTAATGTGCCTCCCTTGGAGTGTTAGCTCGGCTGGATTCTTTGTTTGTTTTCTTTTCTTTTTGAAAATCCAGTAAGATTGTCGTGAATGTTTGTTTTTGCACCCCGCACCAAAGGGTTTCATGCTCTTAATTTTCTTTCATGAGGTAAAAGAAATCAATGCTGACCTCAGACAGGATTCTGAACGTAGCCAGACATCATCAAAAGGTACAGTATTAAAGGTTTATTCTTTAACTGGTGAGGAACGTTCGAATGCAACCAGTGGATGTCAGCATAAAAGAAATGTGAAAATCCACAAATTGACTGCCCACTGTGAAATGCCAGGAAGCAAATTTTCTTTTTGAAAGAGGTCGTCTACCATGAAATAATATTATCATTAAATGCACAATCTTAAAATTTCAACCAGAATATTAATTAGCTATAATGGATGGATAGTGGGGTGTTGAAAAGAAATGGGAATTTTCTGACGATTTCACACATGTACTGATAGAGATTTCGATGCGGCTCATGCATAGACAGAATATGTAGAATGTTACTGATATAAAATGTTAATAGTTTTTTGGACCAAAAGAAGAGAGAAACCAATAATAGAGAACATGTGTATACTGACTACTGGAACAGTTAGATGACAACAGGCTTGTCTGAATCAGTTCAACACTGTACACTGTCACCCGTATGCTTTCAGTGTATACCCCAACACCAGCGTTGTGATTACGTGAAGCATTGTGTTTCGGGCAGTGATGAGGAGTATTGTGGCTTTCAAAAACATATTTCGTGTACAGTATGAAGGGACTGTCCCCTCCGCCAGCCATCGTTGACATGGATTCCAGGGACTGCTTGTGATCAGTCCTCTCCGCACAGCTGAGCACAACACATCCTGTCCCTCAACTCACTTCCAGTGTCTCTCTCCCGGTTACTACTGTCTGCCGGCCTACCTGAGGTGTAACAAAGTGTACGACTGCCCAGAACATGAAGATGAAGCAGACTGTGAGACGTACGCTGTCGCGAGGCCCGTGTGTGCCTGCACGCCGAGCACATGTGTGATGACAGGTATGGCCAGTGCCCTCAGAATGACGATGAGCTGTTGTGTCACTTCACCTGTCCACCTGCTTGCAGATGCTTCGGGATGGCGTTTTACTGCAGCCAGAGTTTTGCTGCCGCTAACCATCTGGAACTCCGGTTCTTAAACGCTGACGGAACGAACATGACCCTGACGGACTTGGTGCTCAACACCATGTTAATTCATGTGAGTTTATCCGGCTGCTTTTTGCTTCATGTTCAAGCACCGAAGCTTCCAAACCTTAAAAGTCTCGACTTGAGTCAAAATCGCGTACTCCACCTTCAAGCTGACGACTTGGAAAAGATGAAAAGTGTAGAAATTCTGATCTTAGCTGATAACCCTCTTCAGTTTCATTCCAGCGTGCCAGCCATAGTTGAGCTTGAAAATCTGATAGTGCTAGATTTGTCAGAAATTCAGATCAGTCAATTCAATGCCAGTAAGTTAAGGAATCTGATTCATCTCAAAGGTTAAACCTGTCCAACACTGGGCTGAACCACGTTGTTGATGAAGGATTCCAGCCACTGAAATCTGTCCGTTCTTTAGACCTCTGGCAGTGCCTCCTCCAGCAGTTTCCTCCAGATATTTTCTACCAGTTAACGGAACTGGAATCGGTGACATCCTCGAATCACAAGCTGTGCTGCCCAGCTGTGCTCCCCAAACAGTTTAACCCACATCGGTGTCAGTCTCAGTCTGACCCTGTGTCTTCCTGCGACCATCTGCTTCAGAGTCAAGTACTCAGAATTTCTTTAGCCCTGCTTACCGCTATCACCCTGAGCGGCAATCTTTCAGCCTTATTTTACTTGGTTATCATTCGGAAACACTTCCAGTCATTTGGCTGTGGGGTGTTTCTGCTGCACTTGGGTGTGTCTGACATTTTACGAGGCACATATTTGATGATCATAACGGTAGCCGATAGAGTGTTTCAGCGTACGTACTTGTGGAAAGACGTCCTGTGGAGATCCAGTGTTACGTGCACTTCTGCTGGAATGGTGTTCGTCCTGTCGGCTCAGGTGTCTTTCTTCCTGATCTGTGTGATGACTCTGGACAGAGCGTTGGCGGTGTGTGAGTCCCTGAACCGCTTCTGCTTTGTCCCCAGATCAGCTCATCTGGTCAGTTTGGTGATATGGATCACTGGCCTTCTTTTGGCCGCACTTCCCCTGTCCTTTGAAACACCGCACTGGAGTTTCTACGGTCACACTGCCTTGTGCCTGCCTGTTCCCGCTCCAGGGAAAGACCACAGCGCCCATTCTTTAGACCTGAATTACATTCGTCACCATCCATCTCATTACTTTGTTCTTCTGCTTCTCTTCCATTTCAGTCTGTGTCCCGTCGTGGTAGCAGCTCAAGGCTTGGTCGGCTGGACTCTGAACCGGACGTTGATCATAGCGACAGATTCCAGCGGAAGGACCCTGGAGCTGCAGGCTGCCAGAAGACTCCTCGCCGTAGTGGTGTCCGCCACGGCGTGCAGGGTTCTGGTGGGAGCGTTGTGGATGTCGGCAGTGAGAACGGTAGCGTTCCAAGTGATGTACAGGTCATTGTGACTGTCCTGGGTCTGTCGGTCAGCCCAGCTCTCAGCCCGCTGCTCTATGCGGTCAACGTTGTTCTGGAGCACAGGAAGAAGCGGTCTGAACAAGTGTTGCTGACCATCCTGGCACGGCAGAGAGCCGGTCAACAGCACACCAACCACAAGAGTGTGCATAAGCAGCAGGACTGATGTTACTTCATTCAAAGAACAGTTGACATGTGGAAAAAGAAAGACATGTCATTATCTTTTCATCAAAATTTGTTACATTTTTTTGCACGATAGGAACATGTCTATCTTTGATTTTAGAAAAAAAATGCCTTTGGATTTTTATCGGATTTAGTTGTGCATCGGTTCCATGTACATTTGTCCATATGTTTGATCTGACATGCAAGTATTATTTTTTTTAATCGCTGCGAAGAAGACGAGTGCTTTGCAGAGTGCAAAGTCGCTGACGTGAAAATGAGAACTCCTGGTTCGAATCCTAGACATAGAATTTGTTTTCACATTCCCCTTCGGTTCTGCTCAGAATTGACCTAAGCTACTTTCAACGCCCATCTTGCGCCGAATTTTAGAAGATGAGTGATTTGCTCGTTCTTCGTTTTCATTGTCCTGAATGTTGTTTATCTTGCCTGAAGAGGATCTTGGAAATCGAAACGCGTTGTGTCTTGTCTTCTGATTTGTCTGTCCATGTTAAAGGGCGGAGTTACTTTACATTCCTTTTAACACTAGGTTCTGGAGTTTTGATGTCAGAGACAATGACTCTTGTTGCCACACACAGTTTGCATCCGACACGCGTAGAATAATGTTAACGTGTGTGGGTGTGTCGTCCATCTGTATGTAGAATGATGTGAACGTGTGTGGGTGTGTCGTCCATCTGTATGTAGAATATGTTAACGTGTGTGGGTGTGTCGTCCATCTATAAGTGTGCCAACTTTGTACGTATTCCCGCTGGGGTGCATTAATGAAGACTCGAAACAATACTAGTATTCAGATGACTTACTCAGCCATAAAGAAACAATATTATATTACTCCGCTGGACAAAAGGGACAAAGAAATTACATAACAAAACACAGACGCGTTTCGACCTCTTTGGTCTTCATTAAGCAAGAGAAACAGCATTCAGGACAACGAAAACAAAGAACGAGCTTTCACTTATTTCTCGAATTTGGCGCTTAAGTCATTGTCCTTAATGTTGTTTGTCTTTCCTGATGAGACAAAAGAGGTCGAAAGGCGTTGTGTTCTGTCTTGTAATTTGTTTTTCCCTCTTGTTCGGAGGAGTAATAGAATATTTTTCTTTTAAGATTGAGTTGCAAAGCGAGAGGACTGCAGGCGGAAATCTAAACAAATCTTAAATACCTTCTTCCTTGCGCTGAACCCTGCGAAGTGATCTGAAGCGATCAAAGCTAAGTGAATTTTCATTGTTTTATTCGTTAATGTCTCACCTGATGAAGACCTAAGAGGTCGAAACGCGTTGTGTTTCGTCTTGTGACTCGTTTGTCCACGTTCTCTGGGCGGTTCGCTAACATTTATTTAAGATTTTTTTAAGATTGGTTCAGTTTTCTTCTGCAGACGCCTCACTTTGAAACTTCCTCAGCTATGTCACTTCAGAGGTGCAAAATGAGAGTCGCACTCATTCCCTCTTCTTCTAGCGAGAAAGGTTCGTGCTTTCATCTTGGATCGCCTTTCAAGAAGTGAAATGACAGAGCAAACCAGTAAGTTTTAATATTCCATAAAGATATATTGCTTTCGTATTATGCTGTCAGTATGGTCCCCTGACTTCTTTGCGATCGTTTTCACTGGAAAGATATGTAATAATTTCGTCATTGATGTGAACTGATCCAGCATCCACTTTTTTCCCCGTGGTATGGACTGAAATGGTATTCTCCCTGCATACTGTTTATCTTGGATTGGCAGGTTGATCTGGATCCAGACCACAGATTCGCGCCCAAAATTTCGAGGGATCAGCCCTGAATCACCTCCAGCCTTTTTTTTAAATGGAAGTTTGGTTCAGTTGATTCAGTGGGGTTTTTATTTTATCTTATTTATTCATTCATTGTGGAAGTTTGGCTTGTTGGTTCAGCAGGGTTTTTTTCTCCCAAAATTGTGTTTATTTGTTTATGTATTCATACATTCATTTATCGATCTTTTTATCTATTTATTTGTCTGTTTATATACATTTATTTATTCATTGCTATCACATCTTCTGTGCCACCTCAGTGGCGTTACATCCAAGCCGCTCATTCCGACCGCCCTGTCCACAGCTACAGCCCGACTTGGCCTGCCACAAGCCCATGACCAGGCAATCCACAGGGAGCAGTCAATGTCAAGTCGTCTTGACGCAACCCACCGGATTGACTGCCGTGGGCAAAATGAAGTCGTCTTGAGGCAACCCACCGGATTGACTGCCGTGGGCAAAATGAAGTCGTCTTGAGGCAACCCACCGGATTGACTGCCGTGGGGAACATGAAGTTGTCTAGAGGCAACCCACCGGATTAACTGCCGTGAGGAAAATGAAGTCATCTTGAGGCAACCCACCGGATTAACTGCTGAGGGCAAAATGCCACTGCGAGGTCGCAGTAGATAAGAGCCCCCTGCCCCCCCCCCCCCCCCCCCAAAAAAAAAAAAAAAAAAAAAAAAAAGTTGTAACTTTAATTCCAGTGTCATGGGCAGTAACACAGCGCACTTTACCGCTATATCCCGATTTTTGGTGTGACTTATCCGTGAAACCAGTTCATTTTGAAAAACACTTGCAATGTATGATGACTTTTGGCATTAACTTTTCGGAATTTGCGCTGCCGGATGAGAGAGAGAGAGAGAGAGAGAGAGAGAGAGAGAGAGAGAGAGAGAGAGAGAGAGAGAGAGAGAGAGACCTCTTGACGAATCAGTCGATTGACTTATTGATAATTGATCAATTGGTTGATTCATTGATTGATTCATTAATTATTTAATTAGAGCGATATTGATCAATGAATCAACCAACCAATCAATTAATCAACCAACCAACCAACCAACCGACCGACCAGTCAATGAGTCAATGAATAGATCAATCAATTAATGATTAATTAATTAATTTGACTTGTACCCTGCCCACCCCTCCCACCTTCCTTTCCCTCGTTTTATTCATACTCTTTCTGTAAGAATTCATGACCGATTTGATGATGTAAGATACCGTTTTACACACACACACACACACACACACACACACACACACACACACACACACACACACACACACACACGCACGCGCGCACGCACGCACACTCGAAAACGCACACGGACGCATATACACACGCATAGCCTATACAAATGGCAACAATGCTGGGTTTTTTTTCCCGTCGAAGTATT
>JAMYXO010008397.1:0-10903 GCA_033310375.1 Conus canariensis
TAGGATCTGGAGGGTTTTTTTCCCCATATTTTACCCCCCGCGTTTTTTTATCTTTTTTCTTTTTAATTTTCTTGTATAAAAAAAGGAAAAACATAAAGGCCCCCGGGGGCCCAAATGACACACAAGGGCTTTTCCCCGAAGCCCTATGGTATGTGGGGACTTTTCCCTTTCACAGGGGTTTCTTACAGTTTGTGGGGGGTCAGGGTTTTTCACTGTAAACATTCTTCGGGTTTCAAAAAAATTGTCTTTTTTTTATTAATCTGTCTAAAAAGTGATTTTTTCTTGCAGAAATTAAAATGTGTTTTAAAAATTATTTGGAAGGGCCCCCCCTTTTTTCCAAAGTTTTTTTTTAATTGTAAAAAACCCTTTCCCTTTTTTCATCCGGCTTAATTTATTTTTTAAATTTCCTTTTATAGGGGTTTGGGGCCCGTTTAAAAAAAGTTTTTAAATAGTTTTCTTTCAGAAGGGCTAACAGTGTTTCAAAGTACCCCTTTTCAGAAAAAAGGTCTTCAAAATTTTTTTGGGGGACTTTTTTTTGAATACCCCAAATCATTTTTTTAAAACTTACCCCCCTTTTTCCTTTTCCCTCTTGCCTTCAGCTTTTTTGTAGGCAATAGAAAAGTCTTTTTGCTCCAGTATGATTCATTTTTTCCAGCTCCAAAAAGCTTTTTGATTGCTGGCTAGTTTCTGTCCTTTTTTCCCCTTTTTTCAAAGTAAAAACGCACCCCTTTTTACATGTCACCGCAAAAGGGGTTTCCCCCTTGATATCCCGTTTCAATTACCAGATTTTGGGTTTTTGTGTAAACCTGGAGAAAGTTTTTTTGGGGCAGCTTTTTTTAATTAAAAGTGCAAAGTAACCCTTTAAAACCATTTTTTTTGTGTAATTTTTTGCAATTTTCCCCCTTTATTTCTGTAAAACATAAAAAAAGATTTGAAAGGGGTTACTTTTTTTTTTTTTGGGCCCCCTGTTCCCAAAAATTTTTTTTTCTTAAAAACCCTTCCAAAATTTTTTTAAAAAAAAACTGGTTTGGTATTTTTTAGGAAATCTGTTTTTTTTTTGTTTTTTAAAAAACGGGGGCCCTCATTTTAACCCCCTTCCCTTTTGGGCTTTAAAGTTTTCACAAAGTGACGGTCCCGTCACACTCTCCACTGAATTTCATGGGAGTAAAAAAAACCTGTTAAAAATTTGGGACAGCTGTCTTTTCAATTTTAAGCATTAGGGCTGCCTATTTTTTCCATGTAGTTGAACGAAATGCTACCCATTTCTTTAATTCTTTTCGCAGCCCCCTCCCCTAAAAATTTTTTTTGTCTTTTTTTTTTTTGGGGGGAATCAAAGAGATTCAAAAGGTAGTAACTCGGGGAAGGGGAATTTCTGTCCTAAACACGCCTTTAACATTAAAAAACCCTTTCCCAAAAAAAATAAGAAAAACAATTTGGGGTCCCAAAAAAAGGGGCCCGAAAAGGGCAGATCAAAAATTGGTAGGGGGACGGGGGAAAAAAGGGGGGAAAAATTTTTAAAAAGGGGGTTTAAAGGAAGCGACGACGAGGCGAAAAAAAGATTTTCCGTAGGCTTATTGTTTTCAACGGGCTTTTTTGGGCAAACCCTTTTCCCCCGTAGGGCCCTAAACATTAAGGAGTTACCCTCGTTTAGGCCCAAATTTTTTTTTTTTTTTTTTTTTTTTTTTTCCCCCTGGCCAAAGGGAGTCTGACAGTCAGTGTGTCACCCCCCCCGGGGCCCCCGGAAAAAGCCAAGTTCCCCCTTTTTCCCATAAGGCCTTCCTTTGGGGCCCGCCCCAAAAAAGATAAGTCTTGGTCTGTCTCGCCTTAAACCCCTTTTTGGGTTAATTTCTTGTTTTGTTCTTCTTTTTCAGTTGGGGCTTGCAAATGGGGAGGCTTTGGGGAGCCCATTTTTTAAAAAGATTTGTCTCTTTTACCGGCACTTGGGGCGTAAAAAATTTTAAAAGTTTTTCTCTTTTTTCCGGGGCCCCCGGTTTTTTTACTGGCGTCCCGGGGACCCGGGGTTTGCCCGGGGTTTTTCCCCCCCCCAAAAATTTTAAAAACCGGGTTACCCGCATTTTTTGCGGGGTTTCCCGGGTTGCAAAAGACCCGGTATTTTTTGGGCCCGGGGGAGGTTTTTGGGTTTGGGGGGCGTAAAATTTTTTAAAAAAAATTCTCTTTTACCGGCCCCCTTGGGGGTATTTAAAAGATTTTTCCCTTTTTTTAACCCCGGGCCCCCGGCTTTGTTTTCTGCGATCTGGCCCGTCGGGTTGGGGTTCCCCCCCCTATTGCCCGGTGGGGGGTTACACCATTTTTTGCTGGTTCCCCCCTTTTTAAGGTTTGGCCCCAAAAAAATTTCAACCCGGGTTTTTCCCCCCTTTTTCCAGGTAAAAAGTGTTTTTAGAAAAGGGGGTGACCGATTCTTATTTAAAATTTTGTGCCCAAGAACTATCCCCCCAAACCCGGTACCCCCGTGTAAGGGTTGCTATTTAAAGCCAAAAAAAGTCACACGGGGGGGGGGTGTTCCGGGGTAATTTTTAAATTTTCAGCGACTCCGGCACTTTGCCGGGAAACCCCAGGGCGGGTTCCCAGATTAAAAATTTTCTCGTGGGGGGGCCCCCCTTTTCCCCCCTTTTTTCGGTGTGTGTTCCGGGTTTGCTCTTCCACCGGGGGCCCAACTTTTTTAAAAAACACCGCCGGGGGGAGCCACCCCTGGTGGAAATTTAAAATTCCCGGGGGAAAAAACCCCCGGGGCGATTCCATCTCGGGCAATCCGTTTTTGACTGTGAAGTACGGTTGGGGGAAAGAAAAAGATTTTTCCCCGGGGGAAGGGGCCCCGGTCTTCCTGTTTCCAAAAACCCAGGGACCCCCCCCGGGGGGGGCCCCCAAAGGTGATGGGGAAGGGGGGGCCCCCCCTTTCAAAACCCCTTTTATTTTATTGCCTTCTAGTCCAAAAACAAAGCTCCCCCCCCAAAAATGTGCCCCCGGGGGGTTAAGGCAAAGGCCCCCCCAAGGGGCCCCGGGGCCCGCAAAAATACCAAAGGGGAAATTTGCCCCCCCCCCCCCCCCTTTTCCCCGGCCACCCTTTCCCTTTCCTCGGACTCGCTCGGGGGGCCCTTTTAACCCAAAAAAGGATCAGGAATTTTCGGCCCCCGGGGGGACCCTTTTTAGCCGCGGGGCCCCGGGGGACGGGTGGGAAAAAAATTTAAAACCCCCGTCCCCGGGCCTTTTTTGAGTCACGTTTCTTTTTTTCCCCCCCCAAAATTTTACGTGTCTAACGTCGGGGCCCCCCCGGGCCCCAAAGGGGCAGCCAAAAACCCGGGGTGAGGAGCGGTTTGACTTGGGGAAAAACCCCTTATGGGGCCCCCCCAACCACACCCGGGGGGGGGCCCATAATTTGGGGGGGCGGGGCACCCCCGCCCCGGGCCCCGGGGGCCTTTCCCCGGGGGAAAAGGGCGGTGACCTTTTCCCCCATCGAAAATCCCTTTTCCCCGGGGGGGGTTGGGGGCGGGGGAAAACCCCCCTTTTGGATCCCCATTTGGGGAACCCGGGGGTCCCGGGGCCCCCCCGGGGGGGGGGTCTACCACGGGGGCCCCAAAGGGGAACCTACCAATTTTCCCCCAGGGGGGGAAAAAGGGGGCCCGATTTCCGGGGGGAATCCCACTTTGCGGGGGGGGGCCGACTTCCCAATTCCCCCTCCATAAACCCCTTTTTTTGGGCCCCCCGGGGGCCCCTTTCCCAAGGGGCGTGATGGGGAAATGCACGGCCCCCCAGGGGGGAAAAGGCCACGGGCCCCCTCAAGCCCCCCCCCAACAGTGATTTCCCGGTTACCCCGGGGCCCCGGGGGCTTTTGCCTAAAGAAGAAAGGGGTTTGTGGCTCACTCGGGGTGTTGATAAAACCTTTTTTCCCCAACCCGGGTGGCAAAACCCCTTGGGGGGCCCACCTACCAGGTTTTTCCCCCGGGCCCCCCCAGCCCCTTTTCCTCCCCGGGGGGCCGGGGTTATCCCCCCAAGGCCATGGCTTAAAGCCAACACCCGCACGACCAGCTACTGGGGGAATGGGCACCCCCCCCCCCCTTACCCGGGTCACCCCTTTGGCCCCCTCCTCGGGCGCTGTCCCATCGGGAGGACGATGTCCCGGGCCCCCGATTTAAAAAGGGCCCCCGGGGGGGAACCCCCCAGGCCCCCCACTTTCCTCCCGAAAAGGGGTGATGAACCCCTAGGACCAGTAACCCCCCGAGGCGGCCCCTCCGATTCCTTTAAAATTTTTTCTAAGGTCTGACAGGTAAAGTAATGGGGCCCCCCCCCAAAGGGGATTTTTTGTTTAAAAATCCCTTTTGGTAATTTTTACCATGGGCAGCCTTAAATTTTCCCCCCCCCCCCCTTTCCCCCCCGGCGCCCAAAGGGTTTTGGGGGACCCTCCCCCAGGCCCCGCTTTAATGACTTTTTGGAATTGGGGCCCGGCTTCTTTCCCGGGGCCGGGGAAAATGGGGGGACATCATGATGTTTATTTCTGAATTTTTGGGCCCCGGGAAAAAAAAAAAAAAAAAAAAAAAAAATTCGGTGAAAGGGTAACGCCCTTTAATTTTTGGTTGAATGGTAAATAAACCCAAAAAGGGAGTAAAAAACAAAAAACCCCCCGTCAGTAGTGGTTCTGTTGACAGGGCCCTTTTTAAAAAAAGAAAATTTTTGAAAAATTTCTTCCCAAACCCGTGCCAAAACTTATTTAATTAAAATTTTCAAAATTTTCAGGGAAGTAACCTTGTAGAAACTAAAGAAAAAAAAAAAACCGTGCCCCGTAGTCCAAAAATTTTGGTAAACATGAAAAAAGGGTTTTTTCAAAACTGGGTTTTGTGCTTTTTTTAAAAAATATTTTTTGCCCCAAAAAAAAAATTTTGGGTAAAGTGAGCCCTTTGGGAAGTGCATTTTTTCTTTTTGTTTGTTTGTTTTTTTTTTTTAGAATCTTTTGTTGTTGGGGTAGGCGTTACAATTAAGGGGGTAAGTTTTAAATTTTCCTCAGAATTGCCAATTTCCCCCCCCAAAGTAAGGCGAAAATCAGCGGGGAAGGGGCCCGAAAATTTTTGGTTTAAAAAAAGGAAGGGGGTTTTTGCGTTTTTTAAAATTTTTAACATAGTGTGAAAGAGTGCGACGTGGTTTTGTGTGTGGGGGCCGTTTTGGGAAAAATTTTTAAAAAATGTCCCGGTTTAGTTTGGGGGCCAGTTTTTAAACCCCGTGGTTTTTTGGGAAAAAGGTGAAAGTGGTTCTAGTGTGGGGTTTTCCCCCTTTTGGGAAAAAGGGAGGAAAAATGGACTGGGGTTTTAGGGTGGGTCCGTTGTGAAACCCTTTTGGAAAGGGGAGCAGCCCCCGGGGTTGGGTTTTCCCAAATTTTGGGAAACCCGTGTGTGAAAAGGGGCCCGCCGTCCCTTTGGGGTGGGTCCATTTTGAAACCCCCGGGGAAAGATGTGAAACCCCTTGGGGTGTGGCCGTTGTGAACCAGTGGGGGGGAAAGGGGTGACAGTCCCCCCTGGTGTGTGGTAATTTTTGGGAAAAAAAAGGGGGGAAAGAGTGCGACGGCCCTTTTGGGTTTGGGGGGGCCCAAAATTTTTAACCCCAAAGGGGGGAAAAGTTTTTAGTCTCTTAAATGTTTTCCAATTTTTGAACCCAAGGTGAAAGGTGCCGGGGGGTTCCCCCCCCCTATTGGTCCAATTGGAAGATGTGTGAAAGAGTTTTTGGGCCGTCCCCCCCCCTGTTGGGGGAAATTTTTAAACCCGGGGGTGAAAAAGGGGGTAAAATCACCCGGAAATTTTGGGGGGGTTGTGAACCAGGTAGGGGGAAAAAAATGATTTATTTGTGTTTGGGGAGTTAAAAACCCGGGGGGATGAAAAAGTGCTAACATCAGGGGGGTGTTTGGGGCGTTGTAACCCTGTGTTAAAATTTTTAAAAGCCCCGGGGGGTGGGGGCAGATTGTGAACCAGGTTTTTAAAAAAATAACCAAAAACCGTGGGTGTGCGGGGGGGAATTTTGAAAGGGGGGTTAAAAGGGGTAACAGCCTGGGGCAGGCGATTGGGGAAAAACCCCCGTGTTTTTTAATTCTAACCCCCTGGGTGTTGGTCAGATTGGAATCAGTGTTTAAAATGCTAAACCCCCTTTGGGGGTGTGGGCGATTGTGAACCATGTGTTTAAAAAGTAAAAGCTTGGGGGGGTGGGTCTTTTTGGGAAAAGGGGGTTTAAAATGTAACAGCCTTTGGGGGGGTGTGGTGGTCCGTTGTGAAAACCCGGTGTTTAAAATTAAAACCCCCCGGGTTTTTTGGTTCCCCGATTTTTAAAACCAAATTTTAAAATTTTCTAACAACCCCGTGGGGTGTGGTAAGGGAACCGGGTTTAAATCCCAAAAAACCCCGGGGGGTGTGGGCTTTTGAACCATGGTTAAAAGAAAGCCCCGTGGGGGGTGTGGTCAGATTTGAACCCCGTGTTTAAATGCTAACCCGGCCCCCTGGGTGTTTTGGGGCCCCCCATTTAACCCCCTGTGTTAAAGTGTTTTAAAACCCCGTGGGGTGTGGTCCCTTTTGGAAAAGTGGGTTTTAAAATGCCCAAAACCCCCCCGGGGTTTTGTGGTAGATTTGAACCGGTGTTTAAAGGGTTTTAAAAGCCCCGTGGGTTTGGGTTTTAAAATTGTGAACCCCGGGGTTAAAGGTAAAACCCCGTGGGTGTTTCAATTGTGAAACCCCCGGGTTTAAAAAGGAACAGGCCCGGGGGGTGTGGTTTTTATTGTGAAAAATTTTTAAAGTGCTAAACCCGTGGGGGGTGGCCGATTGTCCCCGGGGGAAAAAGGGAAAAAGCCCCCGGGGGGGTGGCGATTGGAAAACCCTGGGGTCAAAGTGTTAAAGCCCCCCGGGGGGGTGGGAAAAATTTTGGGAAACCCTTTTTTAAAGTGTAAACCCCCCCGGGGGTGTGGGGCAGATTTTGGGCCAGTGTGTTTTAAAAAGTCCCCGCCCCGTGGGTTTTGGGTCCGATTTTAACCCCCAAAGGGGGAAAAAGGGGGGGTGGGCCTGGGAAAAAAAAGAAATTTTGGGGGGTGGAAGCTTATTTTTTTGAAGGGGAAACCTGCATTTGAACTTTCAAAATTTTGGCAAAAATTCATACAAGTGAAACATTTTTGAAAGAGGGTTTTTAAAAAATAAAAAAACAGGGAAAAAAAAAAAGTAAAAAATGCCCAAAGTCCTTGGCCCAAAAGGGAAAAGAGGGACAAGGGGCAGCTTGTGGAATTAAAAAGGAATCCGAAATATTTTTTTCTGAAAAGGGCTTTGTTATAAAAAAGGGCCCAAATTTCCTTGGATTTTCCTTGCAGAGGGTGTCCCCAAGATCTCCAAGCTTCGTCGATGGAAGTAAATTCCATAAAACTTGTCAATGGACTTTAGACTTAATACAGAAAAAGTTATAGATAAATGAGGTTCAAAAGGGCAAACCATAGGAACTTTTTTTAAAGAAATTAAGTCCAAAAAACTCAAGCCTGATCATGGATTAAGGCTGGCCCAAAAAAGAGAGGGGGTTTGTTTTTAACATGTCTGCCCTTTTCCCTTTGGTGAATCATTTCTCAGGCAAAAAATTTTATCCTTTGCTGTTTTTCCCCCGATACAGTCTGCTCTTTGTTCAAATTTGGGATGTTAAAGCGACAAAATGACACAGAATTGGGAGGGTTTGTCCCCTTTAGACAGGCTCCCAAAAACATGTGAGGGGGAAAGAGAAGTTTCTGGGAGGTAATAATGCAACGGGGGATTTAAGACAGTGACACTAGGCAATGCGGTTTTTAACATCTCCCTACATTCCAAACTTTTGAAAGTTTGTTGCCTTGGTTTGGGGGCTTTTTATGTCATAAAATGCTTGTTGGGTTTCGGGGGAAAACATTTTGCAGAATGGTTTTTTTTAAAACCTGTTTGAGTTTGGGTTACTCATCGTAAAAACTTTTCTTTGGCAAAATGTCAAAAAAACCTAGGTTTTTTTCTCCCAGTTCAGCTTCATGGGTCAAAAGTTATATTGCAAATGTGAAACATTTCAGATTATCAGGGAAAAACAGTTACAAATGCATATTGACCCTTTACATGGAACTGTTTTACAGGGGGAAAATAGATATATTCAAACCTGGCTTTTAACAAGCATTTAATGTAAGCACAAGCAAACCCCAAGGAGCTTTTTTTTTATTTTGGGGGAAAATTTAGTTTGCCAGTTATGTTATTTAAAGCAAGAAGCCAATATTCATTCATAATGTAAGTTGTTTTAAAAATTTTTAAACATTGCTAACTTCTAATGTCATGTTGATACCATTTTTGGGTTTTGTGTGTTGTGGTGTGTTGGGAGGTGGGTGTGGTTGTGTTTGGTGGTGGGTTTCAGTTACCGGGGTTTTAGTAACTCTTAGCTATGCTATTCAGCCCCAAATTTTCTAATGCAGCTACCACAGTTCAGTTTTGGCTTTTGCCTCAGCAATTAACAGGGTTCTGCTTTTTGTTGGCTTTTTCATGAGGCACCTTACTTGAAATGCTGCCTGCCGGTCACTTCAGCTGGTGGTTATTGTTCTTTTTTTTTCATTTTTTGGGGATGACAACAGTCATGTTTTGGTGGTAGAGCTGCCAAGGGAGCAGTCTGTATGAATGAAATCTTGTGAAATGGGCACAGTCACCCCGTCATGGAAGAGGAGAAAAAAAGAGTGGTGACAGGAATGGCTGTAAGGGGAGTCAATACCTTTTTACTAATCGTGGGACAGCAACAAAGCCACTAGGAGGTCCCTTGTTTTTCCAGCAAACATCTCCCCCCTTGATAGATCAAAACCGCAGGGTTTGGGATCTTTTAAAAAAGGCACATTGTGATGGGGAATGAACTGAACTTTTGGCTACCATTTTTTGCTTTAAGTGTCAGAAAAACTGGTCTGTGAGGGGGAGGATTTGGAACCAAAAATACAATTTTTTTAGGTTTTCCCCTGGATTTTAACCACAGTCACAAAGGGGGTTTGGTGTAACCATGGGGGCTTGTAAATTAAAAAAATTTTTTGTCATATGTTTGAGTTGCATGTGCATAAATAATTAAAGCATAGCAAGCAACAAAAGTATGTGTGACCATAGGTAACACCCTAACACTTTGTTTTTGTGCAAGCATTTGCATGGGACACAGTGCATCGAAAAGTAATCAACACACACACACCCCACACACACACCACAACACAAACACACACACACACACACACAACATATATGCACACTATAACATGCATGCACACAAAACACAATTTCCAAACTGCAATTTTGTTCTAACACACAGAATGTGGGATGAGGTCCAAGACTCCAGTGTCAAAGAATAGCACCTGTTTTTTGTTGTCAAAGGGGGAACCAAAAACCCAGGTCCAAAGGAAAAAAGATGCACCTTCCTGTGCATCAAAAGGGAAACTTGAAAAAAAATTTTTCTTTTATTTTCAGGTTATTTACATGGGGGTTTTCCCCGTTATGAAAATTTATGTATTTCAGATTTTTTTTTTTTAGGGTGGGGGGGTTTTACTGTGAAGGAATGTGGGGGTTGTGGAAGGGGGGTGTCAGGATGGAAAGATGATAAGAGGGGGAAAAAGTGTTGTTGTTGTTTTTTTTTTTGAAAGTCTGAGCAACAACAAACATTTGAAGAAAAAGAAACTTTTTGGATATTTTTTGAAATAACTTTTGACAAAAATTGATCTGAGTAATCTGCACACAAACATCCTGCACCAGCTCTTAAAAACAACAAC
The DNA here is from genome assembly GCA_033310375.1 of Conus canariensis. Taxonomy (NCBI): domain Eukaryota; kingdom Metazoa; phylum Mollusca; class Gastropoda; order Neogastropoda; family Conidae; genus Conus; species Conus canariensis. Next base: position 9,761 of record JAMYXO010008397.1, read on the forward strand.
AACAACAACAGAAAACAGTATAGAACTGAGTGGCATCTTATCCTTCACACAGATAGGGGGGGGACTTTAGGGCCTTGTACAAACTTGAAACAAATTTCATAGTTTAGATAGAACCCCGGGGCCCTCATTAAATATTCCAGGGGAAAGCAAAAAAGGGTCCCCTGAAAGGAAGCTGACCAATTTTAAAAGGTTGCAAAATTTAAATGAGAGGTTTGAAGGGAATTTATGGGGAACTAAAAACGTGGTTTTAATTTGTTAATTTGTCTCATTAGGTAATATGAGAATATTTAATGGTGAATAAATTTTAAAACTTTTGAACAAAAATACTTGAGAAAGGTAGAAAATTGATCCCAAGGGACAGGAAAAATGGAGTTCAAACAGAAGGGTTTTTGAAGCAAAGAAATTATCCTAATACTTGCACAGTTTGGAATTTATGGAAAAGACAGTCGAAAAATGCATTTAACAAACTGCTGCTTTAACACAAAAACTGTCAGTTAACGCATGGTTTTGCATACAATATTAAGTAACTGCTTGTAATAGTTCGGTTGTAGCTTTCTTTCAGTCGGGGGGATGGGCTTTTGCAGTTATTTGACTGTAAACAGGGGGCTTTGGTTTTTTGTTTTTGCGTACATTTTCACCTTTCAGGCTTTTTAAGTTTCCGGCAAAAGAATTTGTGCTTTTTTTGTTCATAAAACAACCAACACAAAACACCACCCACACACACACACACACACACAACACAACCCACACCCTTTTGAGCTTACCAAAAGTGCCATAAAATTCAGTTTGAGCATATAATATAAAAAGGACCAACTTGGGGGAAATTCTCTTGCAGATTTGGGTGTGCACGTAGGCATTTTAGTGTATTTGGTTGTCTTTCTTTAAAATTTAGTAGGACTAGACTTTTAATGCCAAAATGCTGCTTTAATAAACTCAGTGCCTCTGCGGTTGGGGTTTAAACCTAAATAAACAATCTTTATAATTTTTATACAGTAACATCTTAACACTGGACTAATAAGTTTTTAAAAAATTTTTTTAACATCTGGACAATGTGAAGGGGGTTTTGGGAAAGTGGTGTGCAAAAGAACAAGGAAAGATGTGGGGGCATGTTGGCTGACCCTCACTGCTGGGGACGGGGGGGTC
>JAMYXO010008398.1:0-10900 GCA_033310375.1 Conus canariensis
TTTGGGGGGTTTTTTTTTGGATTTGCTAATACAGTTTCGGCCAGTTAAAAGGGAAATTTTGTCAAGTTTCGCAAAATCAGAACTTTTTGCGCCCCCAAGCCTTCATCTCTTTTTAAATGTTCCCCCAACAGATCCCAGTTTGCTTTTTCTGAATTTAATTTATTAGGCAAAAATGCCTTTTCTGAAGTCTAGAATTTACATAATTCGAAAATGGGTCGCTTCCATGCAAGTTGTTGTTGTGAGCGCCAACAATTTTCTTTACGTGAAGAAAGGCGAGTAGAAAGATTGAGGTATGCGGGGACCCCCATCTTCCAGAACAACGCAGCTCTAGCTCAGGGAAGAACATTCTCCCAGAAAAAAAGACTCTCTGGTGAAGTATAACACACTACCCCAGAACGATTGTGATTGGTCAAAGTCACTAAACTAACAGCAAGAAGCTCGTGGAAAAGGCTTTTCATCAGGGCGAACCGATTGTTGCGAATGATGAACACCTATTTGAATAAATGTAAAGAAAAAAAAAACTCACGTAAATCCAGGGAAAAACGCTCTACGTGAAATACACATTAACGACAAAAAAAGCAAATTTAAGCTACTCACCCAACAGCGAGAAAAGATCGTGGAAGGTCTGCAAACAGGCTGGACCAGTCTTTGCCGACCTAAAAATGATGGTGGCTGAAAGTAAAAGAACAAACATGAGAATGTATATGGTGGTTAATGTAAAGAACAAAAGTAAGGGGTAGATGGTGGTTGATTTTTTAAAAAAGCAAAGAAGAAGAGGAAAAAAAAGTTAAGGCTGCCCTCCAGAGAAAAAAAAAGAGATTCTTAAGCGAAATTATGCAAAGTTAACCTTTCACAACAAAGTCGGCTGTTAAAGTCATTTTTCAAAAAGTGACGAAGGACCAGGAAAACAAGTTGACCCATTCTCGTCGACGCATGACACAGAATGGGGTTAATAGAAAAAACAGTTTACTCTTTTGGCTGAAGGCAAGGGCCCCAAATTTCCCCCATCTAAAACTTGAAGGGGAGATGTTGAGACTGATAAGGCGAATAACAAAGATTTGTGGTCACAACAAGTGCTCGGTTACTTTTTCTTCCTCACATAGTTTCATGTCATTAATTTCGGGAGTTTACATATGTGCAAAAACAAAAGAAAAAAGGAAAGTGATCCGTACATATCAAACGTAAAATGTACATAGCATACTGGGCCAAAAAGAATGGGATAAATAAACAGCCACAAGCGTTATCATGCTCCCAATAGGCAGCAATTAGAAGAGCACACACTGTTACGGATTTATACTATATGGGTCAAATTTCACTTGCGGGCGTAGGTATTTTTTTACTTTCCTTTCTCTCCTCTCCTCTCTCTCTCTCTCCCCCTCTCTCTCTCCTTTCTCCCCCTCTCTCTCCTCTCACCACACAACACACACCCCCCACCAAAACACACACACACCCACACACACACACTGACGTAAGTTACAAACGCTAACAAAGGTCTAGACTAACAAAACCCCTCGCAACATTGATGTGAAAGCTTCACGCATCCCAAATTTGCTATTAAATTTTATGACGATCTTTTTTTCCCACTCATGTACTGGCACGCTTGTGTGAAAGTCTTTTGAGTGAGACGGATGGGGGGGGGGGGGGGGGGTAGGTGGGGGTTGTCGGGGACGAGAGTAAGGGGGATGAAGGTGGGGGGGCGGGAAATCGGAAAGGGGTGGCAGGGTGGAAGAGACGTCATCTTTTAGCATACTGACTTTTTTTTTCAGTGAAAAGAAGAACAATAAAACTAACCTGAAAACAGTTGAAAAACAATCCAGTTTTTTACAGATTGTCTTTTACTGACTGCATCAAAAAATGTTTGCATGTTGACAAAAACAAAAAAAAGATCATGTGTCTTTTCTTCTTATGGACTTCCCTATGGAATTCAAGCACGACGAATGCTCTGGGTTACTGACGCTTGCCGTTCTTGGTTGAGGAAAGTTTTTTTTTTTTGAGATCTTACTGAATAGTATTCGTTTCTGAAGATCCAGCCCGCCGTGGGCTCAGTGGCGACGTCATGGATAAACCGCCTGGAGGTCAAAGAGCTCGATTCCCATCAGAGCCATTTATTTGTGGGAACTTTTCTACCCGACCGGCTCTGCCGAAAGTTCAGTTGGCAATGGGGCTGATAGACGATGCTTAGAAATTTTTGGAAAGGGAGGTAATCTGTTTTTAGAGCCCACGTTCAAGCGAGAGTGACCCCGACACTTTCATGGGCAGATTTCCCTAGTTCGGTTCAGCCAAAAACAACCTTGCCCCGTCAGTTTTGACGTAATAGTTTCACTCAGAAAAAAAAAAAAAACTCACAGAATATGGGTTTGAAGCGGTAACAGAAATGCTAACAGTCGATATACCGATTTGTTCTCCTGGCGTACACTTCAAAATCAAATATTTTGACCTCTATTAGCTTGACCTTTTACACTAAGGAAAGGTAAACCTCATTTGCAAGGAAAGAGGTGTTCTCTTCCATGATTTCCACTCAGGAAATGTGGATTCTATTTTCAAGGGAAAAGACAGGTGTTATCTTCCATGATTCTTCCACAACAGTTCTACTGAGAAGTCCAAAACCAAACGGTCGAGTTTCATTCACTCAATGGATGGGACTCTGAGGTGTTGCTCAAATTCCCTGACCAACATTGCAGGTGTTCTGGGGTCTCCCCGGGCCTGGCTGACGACGGGATATCTTGTGAAAGTAAGCGTAAAAGTACATCCCTGTCGCGCTGTCTCAGGCCGAATATGGCACTTCATATCAAACTTTATTCATTATCCTCACCCTCTTCGACCAGCGCTTTTAAAAAGTCTGAAAATTCAGTGAACCCTTCAGGGCCTGCCTTGTTGGTGACCTCAGTGGTGTTGGGGGGTCGCTGGTATCAGCAAGTTCCATGGGGACTGTTGTTTGGACAACATATAAAAAAAACGGATTTAAAAAAAAAAAAAAGACAGAAAGCACAGAGAGAGAGAGAGAGAAAAGGAGAGAAGGAGAAGAGAGAGAGAAGAGTGAGAGAGAGAAGAGAGAGAGAAAAGAGAGAAGAGAGAGAGAGGAGAAGAATGTAGGGAGAGAATTTTTTTGCAGCGGAATAATCAGAAAGAGCATTCTAAAGGTAAACAGTTGTTTAAGTCCCAGAAGCTATTCCCGTTGGATAGTATAAAAAAATGATAATATGAATACAATTTGGGATATACTATCTGAGTTTCGAGTTACCTGATAAAGGGGTGGGCGTTCTGAACGGGGGAATGTTCTCCTCCGGGTAAAGATTTGAAAGGTTATAGGTGAATTCCACCCCAAGCGCCACTCGCTCTCATCTACATGAGTTTACTACAAAAAAAACAACGAACCAAACCCAACAACAACAAAAGGAAAACAGCAAACCATCAAAATCCTACCAGATAAAGTTTTGTGAATTACGGAAAGGGACAAACAAGACTTTTATACCGTTTCAAATTCGACTTTTGTATCCCTCCGGCATTGGGAATTAATTCTCCTGGGGTTGAAGTTAAAGAAGTTTCATCCTGACTAAAGCAGGTAACAGACGAGTCTCGGAAAGAGAACGATAAGGGGAAACGGGGGAAAAGCAAATAACCGGAGCCACGTTGGAAGCTTTCAGGTTTGGACCAGTGACGGATGTTTTCTGATGCTATCTGAAGGAAACGATGTTCAAAAATCCCTTTGTTAGTAGTGCCACAGACGCACACTTCCTTCATGAAGCTGGGTACAGACTTGGGGGGGACCCATCCCCCCCTTCTGCTGTGGACCACCAGTACATTTTGGGTTTGACAGTCGACTATACCCCCCCCAATACCCAGAGGCTATTTCCTCGTCAAAACAGTCGATGATGCTGCAGTGTTAAAAGCATTTTGATACGTTTGGACTGGAATGGGTATCCCTGAAGTCATATGCTCTGATCAAAAAAAATTTCTGTAGGAATCAAACAACAACTACGCCTTCCCAAATGCTCATTCAACCATCCCTGTAGAGGTTCAGTGCCACTCTGAAGCAGGTGCTGAAGCAGTTGTGCCAAAGGGAGGGAACAAAAGTCATAGTTCCTTCAGATAGCATGAAAAAAAAAGCAATTCATATCCCTTGACGTCTGAATGGAATGCCTGTGGGGTTGCCTGTACCCTATGTGAACACAGGGGCAGGCTTCCCAAGGGTGCGGGTGCAGGATTTTGCTCCTAGTTTGCTCGGCAAGTTGGGGAAACAGAGCTTCGCTGGGTCCCACCCCCACTTTTCGCATGTATTTTTTTTTTTCTACTCTTCTAGTTGTGCCAAGGGAAACAAGAAAATGAGACCCGTTTCAGTCAGCTGTCCCGCTTGCTAAATGGAAAGTACCTCAGCAAAGTTCTGTGGTTCCCCCATTAGAAATGCTCTCTGGTAGAACTTCAAGGCAGCCTTTGACCTTTTTTGAATACTAAATCCACAAGACTTAGTGCAACGAAAAAGAAAGCCAAAACTAACCGAAGGCAGGTAAGGTCTAGTAACGAAAGGACGTGCAAAAGCAAGCAGTGCTATGATATCTGAGCCAGCAGAAAGCAGGCACAAGAAGAAAGCTTCACCGAACATGCAAACGACCTTCCCCCCTGAGCCCTTTAAAGAGTACGAAATGGTGACTTACATGTTGGTAAGTCATGGTAAGCATTATAACATGAAACACCCGGTTTTGTTTTTTATTGTCGTTTGGTTGTTGGTTGTTGTTGTTGTTGGTTGTTGGTTGTTTTCTTCTTCTTCTTTCTTCCTTCTTCTCTCTTCTTCTTCTTTTTTTTCTTATTGCACGAAGGAACAATGGGGCAGGATGTTGCCATCTAGTAGTGGAAGAGCAGTTCTTCCCATTTCAAACCTGTTTTCACAACTGTGGTATTCCAACTCACCATTTTAAAGCCAAGGGGAACTTGAAGGTTACCTTGGATGGAATGTCGGTTTAAAAAAAAAGAGAAAAAAAAAAAAAAACAAGAGGCAATTTGCATAGATTAAAAAAAACCTCTCCCGACTTACATCTTATTGGGCCCAAGAAAGAATATGGCTGTCCTTAAACAGACACATGTCATGGTCGGCGTGTGTCCCCTGCCCGACTTTTTAAACAGAGACCCTCAGAGAGATAATGAAAACCAATGACAGATGGGAGTAATCGAACTTTTTCTGTTCTCCCCCGCTCTATGCCCGTTGTATATGTGAACAAGTTTCGTACTTTAGTGATCTGGAGCACTGTACATTACTTCCTGCTCTGACTCCTATCGACCCTTGTTTTTTCAGTTTTCCCTAGTACAAATCATGTAGACTTTTCTTTTTTTTTTTCGGTTTCCCTGGTAAGACTTCCTGTAGATTTTTTTTTTCAATTTCCCTAGTAACGAGTCATGTAGACTTTTGTGGTTTCAGTTTCCCTGCTACGACTCCTGTAAACTTTTGTTTTTTTTATTTTCCCCCGCTACGACTCCCTGTCCACTTTTTTGTTTTTCAGTTTCCCCTGGTAAGGGGCTCCTGTAAAACTTTTGTTTTTCAGTTTTCCCCTGCTACGACTCCTGTAAACTTTTGTTTTTCCAGTTTCCCTGCTACGACTCCTGTAAACTTTTGTTTTTCAGTTTCCCTGGTAAGACTCCTGTAGACTTTTGTTTTCAGTTTCCTGGGAAGACCCCCTGTAGACTTTTGTTTTTTCAGTTTCCATGGTAAGACTCCTGTAGACTTTGTTTTCAGTTTCCCCCGGGACGAATCCTGTCGACTTTTTTTTTCAGTCTCACTGTACAACTTCCGTAGACGTTTTTTTTTTTTCAGTTCCCTGGTAGTAGTCCCGCAGACTTTCATTTTTCAGTTTCCCATAAAACTTGATTAATCCTTATCTTTAGGATTTTTCCTTCATTAGAGACACGTCTTTGGCGAGAGAAATGCTATGACTCAACTTATGCCTGAAGAACCTCCCTAAATAAACTGTCAAGCTTCGTTTATTGATTGTCTTTGCCAAAGAATGTTGAGCACAGTAAAATCTGCATGGTTGGGAGATCTTCCCCAAAAACTCACCCTAGCCACAATATCTAGCCACCAAGACAACTTCAGAACAGATTTTTAGCCTTGAACTATGAGTCTTCAGTGACCTCCTCCCCGTGCACCGCCAGAAATATTGTTTAGCTTGTTCTAGGTAAGTTCGTTAAGCCTGATTTGATGACTGCAATTTATTTTATTATTGTGATTGTTCTATTTAGGCTTATGCGATTTGTAGAATTCTAGACACCCAAAGGTGATGTTTTCAGACTTACCTCATTGTGAAATCGACTTTTCATATTAATCAAATTCACCCAACTGTGAACTGAAAGCAAAATTCTAGATGTACGTGACTGTAAGTTAAATTTTAATATATCACCTTTTACCTATTGTGATAGCTCAGAATGTTAGGATTCTGGTGATTTAAAAAATTACTTAAATTTCCATCTCAATGTTGTGCACAAACTTTTCTGTTTGTTTTCTATTAATTTTTTAATAAAATAAATTGCGGATTAGAAAAAAACGGTATTTTTTTTTTTGGACTGCCTAAAATTGGTTTCCTCCTTTTTTAAAATCCTTCAGGCCACAGTGCCAATGTGAGGAGCGAATTAAGATCAGTGTGGTTTAAAAAAGCCTGGAGGGAATTTTACAAGTGCTCAACCCCTTGGGGAGCAACAGAGATGGAAACAACATGAATGGAAAGCTTTCTTTTTTCTAAATCCAAACGCAAAAAAAAGAGGACAAAAACACCTACGTTTCAAATCATGGGCGATCACCACCAGCCATAGACGAATGAAAAACCCTTTGAAGATAAAATGAAAAGATTGATAACCAATATTGGGAATTAAAAAAATCTAACAACGAATTTCCAAACAATATTAAAAAAAACAAATAAAACAAGTACAAAATGAAAAAAAAAAAATATTTGTGAAGGCTGATAAAAAAACTAGCAATAACTACAAAATGGAACCAAAAAGGAATACTCTCAAACTCCTTGAAAAAAAAACATCCAGAAAAACTAACAAAAAAAGGCCGGAAAAAAAAATATACATGACAGTATCCGCACTAAAAAAAAAAAGAACTTGCACGCGCATAAGACTTAAGTGACAGGTTTAGAAGCGACAGCAACAAAAGAAGCTTCATAACACTCAAAGACCACAAGCCCAACTTTCATAACAATCCAACATGTAAGACTAATAAATCCATCCAAATCTGAACTATGCCAAAATAAGCAAGAAAATTCTGGAAAAAAAAAAAAAACAATAAAGAACATAAAATCAAACTCTGAATACAACCTCTGGAAGAACCAATACGAAATTATCCAATGGTTCAAAAAAACTCAATAAACAAAGTAATACAGTTTCCCTCACATTTGACATTAGTCGACTTTTAAACCCATCTATAGATGAGGAACAACTCAACAAAGCACTGAAGTTTGCCAGTAAACCATACAGACCATAAAAAGGGTCAGAAATGGAAATCATTCTCCACACCAAAAAACCCTTACTGCACAGCAGAAACGAAACCTGGATCAAGAAAACGAAAAAGAAATTCAAACATTTGACGTAAACCCATTGGGTTTCATATGATGGTGCAGAAACATGCGAACTGGTTGGACTATTCATGCTATCCAAACATCCAAGAAAAAACTCGGAAAGCAAAATCGGACTATACAGAGATACGGGCCTTGGCTGCCACTAACCAATAACCAAGAACCAAATTTAAAATAGGAAAAAAGAACTATGCAAAAAATCTTCCAAAATCACAAAATTAAAAATTACCATTGAAAGCAAACAAAAAGGTAGTGAAATAACTATTAGACAAACACTGGATCCTCAATAACACAAAATATAAACCAATACAAAAACCCAACGACACACCCTCTATGTACACATTCAAAGTAACCATCCACTATCTTGTATTAAAGACCATACCCCACGGCATAAACAAGAGACCTATCAAAAAAACCCATCATGCAGTGAGAAAGTGTTTCAACAATGCAGCAGTAGAATACCAAGAGGCACTACAAAGAAGTGGATACAATTTACAACTACAATACAACCCAGACAACAACAAAAAATAAAAGCAAGAAAAATAGAAAAAGAAAATTCATATGGTACAACCCCCATACGACGGGAAAACCTAAAAACCAATCATAGGGAAAAGAATTCTTCAAAATCTTAAAAAATTTTCATTCCAAAAGAACACAAAACGTCCCAAAATATTCAACAAAAACCCCCTGTCAAACTATCGTACTCATGAAATTGCCCAACCTCAAAAACCTAATTGATGCATCCAACAAAATGAAAATCAACCCACAGCAAAAAAGGGGTGAAGAAAGGAAACCCTGCAATTGCACCAAAAAAGAGTAGTGTCCACTAAGCAATAAATGTCTTCACAACAATATTGTATACCAGGGTACTGGGGGACATCAGAAAAAAGAAAAAAAAAACATACCCTAGGATCACTGAAAACCCCTTCAAAACCAAATATGCAAACCACAAAAAATCATTCAACAAAAAAAAAATACAAAAACCAAACAGAACTGAGCAAATACATTTGGAAAACTTAAAAGACGCAAAAATAAACTACAACATATCCTGGAAAATCATGGAAAAAGGGCCCTCACCATACACAATATTCAAAAAATGCATTCCTATGCCCCAACGAAAAATGGCTAATACGTGTAAAAAACCTTCACTTTAGCCACTCTTAATACTAAAACAGAAAAAAGTAAATAACTGCAGGCACAAATGGAAATCGTTTGTTAGTGAAAACCCAAACCCCCTACAAACAACCTGAAAACCAAAAAAAAAAACGTGGGAACCAACACGCACGTGAAAACAGCTGCAACCGGCCCCACACGCTATATAACACCGGCGGGTGGGCAACCCAAACTCCATCCTGGACGATAGCCAAGCGCCCAGAAAACAAATTTGTAGATATTTTTAATAACTTTTTTTTAATACTTGCCTTACTAATGTTGCTACCCAAGGGGTTGAGCAACTTGTAAAAATTACTCCTAGGCTTTTTAACCACACTGGATCTATACACACACACACACCACACACACCAAAACACACCCCACACACACACACACACACATTTCCCTACCAACACATGCACATTCACACACACAAAAACACACACACACACACATACACACACGGCGCACGCATGCACGGAGCACACACGCACGCCCCCCCAACACACGCACGCACACACGCACGCCACACAACACACACAACACAAACGCCGCGGCCACCCCCACACACACACACCACACCACACAACCACACACCCACACACACACGTATGCACGCCCCCCCGCCCGCATGCACACACACACAACACACACACACACACACACCACACCACAACACAACCCCCCACACAACACACCACACACACACACAAAACAAAACAACACACACCCACACACACACACACATACACACACACACACACACACCCACGCACCCCACCCCGCACACACACACACACCACGCAACACAACACCGCAAAAACACCACACCTCAGTATCAACAGGGGAAGTTTCCGAACAGAAGAGTATCAGACCCGGGGAAGGGACCGAACAGGAAGAGTATCAAGCAGGGGAAAATACCGAAAAAACAGGAAAGAGTATCAAGTAGGGGAAGTGCCGAACATGAAGAGTACAAGACAGGGGAAGTACCGAACATGAAGAGAAATCAGGCAGGGGAAAGTGCCGAACAGAGGAAATATCCGACGGTGGGAGAGGGGAAGGTAGAAAGGAGTCGGGAAATCTATCGATAGGGAGGGAATATCGACCTGACCTCCTCGGTTTCTCGTCTTCGCTGGCCCGTCATATAGGGTAGTACTATGGGGGTTAGAGTCATGGCAAAGGTCACCTTTCAGAAAATACCCCAGAAGATGAAAATTTTTCATACGTTTTTATTGATGCTTTCCGACGAATTTTGGGACCTTTTTCATTCTCGCAGTGCGAGTTTAGAATGCCCTTTCAAAGCTGACGGGAAACTTTTTCACAGAATACATGACAAAACTTCTTTGAAAAACAATGGTGATATTGTTTTTTCTTGCAGCTTGGAAAGGCCATTTTGCTGGAAGGCAGATAATGGGAGCTACTCCGACCAACCACACACACATGCCTCACGGGGTGGCGCGCGCACCTGAGAGACGGGAGAGAGAGGGAAAAGAAGAGGAGTCATTTACACACACCCCACACACACAACACCCCAAAACACACACACAAACACACACACAAACACACACACCACACCCCACACAACACAACATAGACACACAAACAAAGTTTTTTCAAAGATTTTAAACCTGCGACCCCCTTTTTGGGGCATGGAGGACTAAAACAAAAAAAAAACAAATGTAAATGAAAAAACGTTCAAACATCCAAAAATTTTCCCGAAAATTAACACACTGGATATAATGGTTACCACAACTTTACTAAGTTTTAAAAACTCGGCTAAGTTTAGCAACACTTTTTTTTTATTTCCACAGAGCAAAGACAATAGTTAAATACGGACTTTATACATGTTAAATTGTTTTGGTATAAACTTATTTCTAATTCAAACATATTTGGTGCATTTCATTACAAAATGAAATTCGTCCGCCAAGGTCCAATCTGGTCGCAGTCCCCAAAATCGTTCCCTCATGAGGTATTCCAAATCGTCTGCCAGTTTCGATCATGAGGTTTATGAAAATTTCCACAGCGGAACCCAATTTAGTGGGTAATATATAAAACATCAGGCAACCATTTCAATATATTTTCACGGCAAAACTCTGTTTTAAAATTCCTGTAAAATAAAAACACTTTTACTAGATTCTAAAGATCGTTCCACACTATGAAAAACCCCTCTTCTAATGAAGTACGAACTT
>JAMYXO010008399.1:0-10893 GCA_033310375.1 Conus canariensis
AAATAAAAAACAGTGGCCAAATGATTTTAAAACTTTAAGGGCCTTAATTTCCTATGGCGTAGACAAATGATCAGTTTGAAAACAAAACCCCAAAAAACGGGTTAATGTTACAATGTCTGAAAAAAACCCAACCCTTCTGCCTTTTAAGTGTAAAAAACATCCAAATAGGCAACCCAACCAAACTCATGAACTTACTCCTGATGCAAACCCTTTAAGGGTTTTGATCACTCTAATACGCCAAAATGAGTAGATTACTAGTGCATACTACAAAAAAAAATAGCAAACAAAATTTCTGTAAAAATTTTGTTAACAAGAATTCCGTCCGTTAAAGTGCGACGAACTATAAAACATTGATTACCCAGTTACTTGTACGATTAATTACGCCCCGGAGAAGGAGTAAAGTTAGTTTTAAAAACGGAAACGGTTCAAACTAGTCCATTGTTGTTTACGCGATTTCGAAAAACTTTGTTCCTTATGAGGGACCAACCCCACAAAAACTTCCTAAAAATTTTAAAGAGAAATCATAGATTTGCTCATTTGCTTCTCTTTGTTGGGGTCGGATGGCGCCCATTCAAGCCAAATTATACAGGGACAAAGCTGCAAAATCTTTAAAACGATGCAGCAAGGCAAAGCCTTTTTAAATAATCTAAATTTTTATCTAAAAACATAATCCCCTGAAGCCCAAAACAGTTAAACCAGCCCACTTTTGGGATTTGGGGGGGCCTTGGTTGCCACCGCGAGAATAAACGTAAAACCTGATCACATCAGCGGAAAGTTAGAGGAACCCCCAGTAAATGCAATCTTCAACTAAAGTTTTAAACCAAAGACATGGGAAACTGCCTATTTTCTTTCACAAAATTGCGAGGTTTAAAACTCCACCTTATAATGCAAGCAGTCCGCGACTTCAGGTGTCTGCATTGCACTCACAAAAGGGCATGTGTTTCACTTTTAATTTTAAATGTCTTTTTTACGACTCTATGAAACAGATGGGTTCTTTTGAGTCCCCCGGTATGTCCTTAAAGTCCGCCAATAACAAAGAATATTTTACCCAACCTTGTTAAAAGGGGGTTTACCTTTGAGACATAACAGTTGGCAAAGGTTTGACGAAGAAACCCCTTCCGCAAAAAGGGGCGTTTTTTTTTCTGTTCAGAGGGAAAAGGGCATCATGATTTTGATTACCAGAAAAGCCAAAAGCGTGGCAGAAGTTTTTATGTAAAAACGAGGGGGATATCAGATTTCCCCATTTAATGGGGGATACCTTTTTGTTGGCGACGTTTTGAAAATTATGGAAGACCGAGAAACATTACAGCCTGGATCCCGGCATTTTATTTCTGCCCGGATAGCTGGGCCTTTTTTAAAATTTACTGGAGTACAAAAAAAGATTTATTGTCTAACCTGCCAAACTTTAGATGATTGAAAACGGATTGCGTGGGGGAACAGATGGGGGCGCAAATAAGAAACAAAAAACAAAAATTGGACGCTATATCCAGTAAAAGGTTAATATCTCATGTATTTAGATAAACAATCTGTAGGGATGGCAATGGCACAATCATTCCTTCGCATTTAAAATTACACAGATAGAATAATATTCAAAAGCTTTTAAAGTGGTTGGGGGGTTTTTGACGCCAGATCAAATTTAACATTCTAAAATTTGACTAGATACCTCAGGAACTCCATGATTACCATAATACTATCCTTTTTGCAGCAGAAAGTTAAAGTGGAAAAAAACAAACCCCCAAAAATTGTGCCTAATTTCGAGCAAAAAAAATTATGTCTGCCATTACGGGCTTCTACAATTTTTTTTAAGAAGGGTTTGAAGTTGAAGCTGTTCACGAAAATTCATTTGATCAAGAACAGTTATGAAAACCTACATAATGAAGAACATGATCTAGAACTAAATCCACAGATGCTTCAGAAAAAGACTTTTTCAATTTATGAACAACACTGTTTTGGAAAGCTAGGAAAACCCGCACAACGTAAAGATTTTAGTTTGGGTCACCAGAGAACATGCAATTAATTTAAACTTCTAAACCTAATTACAGGATTCAAAGATTTCATGATAGCTTTTTGGCATAATATGAAAAAAAAAGAAAGTAAAAATTGGATAAGCCGTTTTTATTGGGTTACCGTTTAGAGCGTCGAACTTTTTGGGTTTAAATTTCTTTACGACTACTTTAAACCCTTGTATCCTGAGTCCAAGTTTCTGTAAAATACAGATTTCTTTGTTATAGAATCCCTACAAAGGTTTTTAAAAAGACAATGGAATTGAAGTCTAAAGGGCATGCAGGAGGGTACGACACATTGATTACCCTCAATTCCCTTTGCATTCGATTTTAAAAAAAGGTTTTTGGGTAAGAGAGGTGAATTATCGGAGGTGTGACAAGGGGTTTTGTTTGGTTTGGGGTCGAAAATGTACAGTCTTTAAACCCAAAAAAAAAGTTTTTAAAAAAAGAAAAGGGAATTCTCGTAGTGTGTGAAATAACCCCAACCCCATGCAACTTAAAAAAGCTTTTTTTGTTTTAAAGTTTTTTCATCATGACAACAAAATCAAATCAAAATCTACAAAAATTCAAAAACTGTTGTAACAAAGAAGTCTTTAATGAACAACCAAAAGGGTTTGTTTGTTAACCAGATTTTTTCATAGCAATCGGGGCATTGGAAAACAGCATAATTAATACCTTTTTTCACCCCGGGGGTTTTTTTATTTTCCTCAAATTTATCTGAAGCTCATCATTCAATACCCAATTCAGACAAAATTTTTCTCATGTTTGTTGGGCACGAATTTTTTTTTTTTTTTTAAAGTATTCTTTTTCCTTATTTGATTATAAAAATTTTGGGATCGTAGGCGATCGGGGCGTTGCGGGCCGATAAATCCACAAAATTTTTTCCCTTAATGCTGAACATAAAATTTTGTTCTTGTATTAATTTTTTGGGTTCTTTTTTTATCATCATTTTGTTTCATGAAAGATTTTCTTCCCTTTTTGAGCTTCCTTTTAAACTCAATTTTTTATTTTAAAATTAATTAAGCGGAACTGGTCTGGCGGGATTATTTGCAGTTCTTCTTTCCAAAAGATCTTTGAGGGGTGGTCGTTTTGGGGTTGTGTCTTTCTCGTAAAAAATACAGGGGCGGATTCATCTTTACAATTCTTTTTATTTCTTTGGGGTCAAACCCAAACGGGGTTTGTTCCCCTATGCCGGGTGTCCCCCCCCGTTCCCCGAATAAAGGAACCTTTTACTTTAAAACCAAATGGTAAATTGCTTGATAAGATCCCTTCAACAAATTTATTGTTTGTTTTTTGATTGCTTGTACTGGTTTTAGCCCTTTAAATTCTTCATTTTTCATTGCGGCAAAACTGAGGGCAGCCTTCTAACCCAATTCTGTGTGCGAGAATTGTCAATCAGCCTCTGTATACTGGTGGAGAAAATCTTTCAGATAACTGTTTGTTAAAGTTTCAACAAACCCTTATCTTGCCCCCCCCGGGAATGCCTTTTTTAAGGGAACTCTATTTTTAAAAACAATAATTGATTCACTTGACCTTTAAATTCTTTTCCTCATCGACTTGAATATGCAGGATAAGTTAAGGGTCCTCGTTGATATATCGTTTTTATAGCGACGCAACAGAGAACATCTTTGTGTTATGGTTCCGATTGTTCTTGAAGCTTTTCAATGACTGTAAGTCGTACTTAAAACTTTTCGTCTAAACTACTGGGGAAATAAAAAACCCATTTAATGGTTGTCGTTTGGGTTTAATTCACAAAGTGGGTCTTTGTTTTCGTTTAGGCCTGTAGAAAAAATTTGCCAATCGTTTGTTAGAAAACCATTTTTTTGCTGTTTGTTCACTGACTCCAGTGCTTGGTTGCTTTTTAATTGGGGTTTCCCTTCCATATCCTTTTTGGGGTATAATAATTTTTTTTCATTTTTTTTTCACCCAATTTTATGGCAACAAAAACAAAAGGGTTTAAACCCAAAGGCAATAAACAATATTTTTTGCTTTTTTGTTTTTCTGATGGGTGAAAAAAATGGGCAAATTTTGGGTGGGGCAATGTTTAAACTTGTTTGCCTGTACTAGAAATTTTTTTATTGCCTGGTAAACATTTTAATGTGTAAGCGCATGCCCCCGTTGTTTAAGTCTGTCGTTAATAAATCAAATGCTCCATTTTTTTGTTTTTCATGGGTTTTGTGCACAGCTAGTTGCTCCATAGTCTGTTATGTCTTTTTCCTATCGTTATTTTTATTTACTAATCTTTAATACTTCCGCTAAAGAAGCGCTTTTAACCCCAAGCGCCACCAATCTTTACGAGTGAAGCCATTTTTTAAAAAGTATTTTTTTACATATTGATCTGTCTGGGAATTTAAACCTTGTTAACTAGAAAATCTTTCGTAGCAAAAAAGCTTAATAACAGCATCAGCTTTTGGGGGCTTCAAATCTAGTTTTGCCAAGATCTGCTGTTTTTTTTTTTTAACAGGCTTACCAAACATTGTGTACCACACTTAGACCTCCAATAAAACGAATGGTAAAAACGAGTTTTGCACAGTTTTTTCGGGGCCATTTTTTAAAAAAAAAATAAAATTTTTATTATTAATAAAACATGAACGCGTGATTTACTTCCTGAACTTTCAAATGATCAAATTGATGACAAGAAATTATGCCCCAATAAGGAAAGGCGTTTCTTTGGCGGCGTGGGAAAAAAAAAACAGTCCCCGGGAAAAATTCAGCATAAAAATTTCAACAGATGTCAACGCAAGACATTGTAAAGTACAAACGGGTAGGAAGGCAAGGGGGGCAAGAAATGGTAAAAATGTTGGGAAAAACGGTTTTTTATTTTGTACACAAAATAGTTTAGATTTCTCCCATTGTTTTCTAAACAAGATTTTTTATGATTTAACACAGGTCCCTTTTTTTAACAAAGCATTGGTCCCTAGGTGTGTTATTTTAAAAGATTTGGAACAGTTTCGCTTTAAAAAGGGGATAATTACTTTTAATCATATAATTTTTTTTCCCCTTTTAAAATTTGACCGAGCCAAAAATCACAGAAAACTTTTGATGGAAAAAGTGACCATAAAAAGGGCCTCCTCATCCTGGGCTGTTGCAGCAGGAAAAAAAATTACGAGTGGGCAAACAAAAAAAAATTAATGTTGCAATCACAGAATTAACCAAATGAAACATAAAACCCCCCCAACAGTTGTTTCAATGCCAGCTGTAAATACACAAGTTGATTCAAGACCACAACACCAAAAACGATTTGGGTTATTTGGGGTTAAAAGATTAGCTTTTTGGGGTCTTGCTGTTGGTGGGGGTGGTTATTACTTATAAAACATATAAAAGAAAGACGCAAAAACCCAAAACAGTCCAAAAATTCAGCCCCTAAATACAAAGCCGAACAAAAAGTGCAGAACTGCCAACAAAAAAAGATCATTTTGATCCATTTTAGATGGGAAAAATATTTCAGAAATTAATAAAAATTATAAATGACTTGTAAGAAATTTATAAAAAACTTTATGACGACTTTATAAAACTTTAAAAAAGAACTTATAAGAAATTTAAAAAGAAATTAATGACGGGCTTATAAAAAACTTAATGAGCTTTAACAAAATTTTTAAGAAATTGAAAAATACTTGAAAGTACTTGATAAGAACTGTTTAAAAACTTATGATGACTTTTAAAAACTTGTTTTAACTTGTTAAGAACTTGAATAAAAACTTGTTAAGAACTTGAAAAAAAACGAATAAAAAACGGATGCCGATTTTTTTTTTCAAAATTAATTGTTACTTTTTTTTTCCCGGGGGAGACAACTCCTCTTTCACTTTGCCTTTATGAGACCTAGGCCAGACTGTCGGGCCACGGCTTACTAAACTGCAAAATTTGCCGAGTCGAAGGTCGCACTGTTTGCGGGGTTCGTGTCGATTTACCATGGGGCGGGGGCCGCCACGCGGCTTGTATAAATTTAGGGGTTAAAATTCCCCCCCCGGCGTCTTTTATACAGGCGTTAGCGTCATTTTTTATTTTTTGGCGGTAAATTTCCAAACATATCAAAAATTTTTCTTACCTTCCCAATCACAAACAGATAGAACAGTGATTAGTACGTGCGCTTTCCGGCCCCGCCTTGTGTTGTTAGCAAAAATGAACCCAGCTGTCTTGTCATTTTCGGTGTGCTTTCAGTCGTTTTTCAGTTAAAAATGTTGTGTTAGTCGCAAGACAGGATCCTTTTGAATTTTGAAAACTTTTTTGAATCACAAACCGTTCATCAGAATTGTAGTTACTCAAGACAAAAAATGGGGAAATTGGTTGAGACACATATTAGAATTCACCTTCCTATTCCCCAAACTGGGGGGGATATTCGTTGCTGAACCGTTCACGCGTAAAGGGTACTATTTTTAAAATCCTTCTTGGGAGCTGGTTGTCGGGAAGCCCTCCGCACGCGTGAACGGTACTATTTTAGAATCCTGAATTTTTGGGAAAAATTTCAGAGTGGCTTGTTTCGGGAAACGTATGAAAAGTTTTCTAGTTGGACCCTTTCTTTGAATCTCCCCATTTTGGGTCACGTTATTTCAGGCGGCCGCCGGGTGTCTTTATACAATTGTTTTGTTTGTTGAATAAAAGCTTTTAATAAAGTGCATTTGGTGGCGCTTAGAAAATTTCAACAACGTGCCCATTTACCTTGTGTGAACACACATCCCACCCCTTTCAAAAGTTTTTCAATAGCCAGTCTTTCCTCAAAAGAAGGAAATCCCAACTGTTACAAATAGCCCCCTAAGAAAAAAAGGGGGGTTTAACCCAAGCCCATTGTTTTGTTTTTTACTTTTTAACGGCCCAGTGACAGAGAATAAAAACAATAACCACACATTATGTATGTTGAAAATGTTTCTATTAGAAACAAAAATGGCATTTGGGTAACCCGGCGGGCAACAGCGAAACCCTTTACCGGGTTTTAGCGGCGGGGGGTGGGTGGCCAGAATGCCTATTTTATAGTTCTCTCCCGTTTTTCGACCCCCAGGGCCTTTCCCCAAGGGGGAAATTTTTTTTCCATTGAGAAAAACTGTTTTTTAAAACACAACTTTTCCAGCTAAAACTCGACCAAAGGTCAAAATGCAAAACTATGAAAAAAAACACATTCTACCTGCCGAGAAGGATAACTGCCAAAGACCCTTTAAAAATAAAAACAAGGCTGGGGCGGTTGGGGGGGGGGGGGGGGGGGGGGGGGGGGGGCGGGGGGGGAGGGGGGGTGAAAGGGGGAATGAACTGTCTCCTCCCCTCTCTCCCCTTCTCTCTCTCTCTTTTTGGGGGGTGGGGTAGGGGGGTAGGGGGGGATTCCTCTCTCTCTCTCTTTGGAAGAGGAAGGGGGGGATGAACGTACTCCTCTCCCTTTCTCTCTCTCTCTCTCTCGCCCTCTCTCCCCTCTCCCCTCTCTCTTCCTCTCTCCTCTTTTTGGGGGGGGGGGTTAGGGGGGTAGTCCCCTCTCCTCTTTTCTGTCCGTCTATATCACCCCCCCCACATTTCAATCTAAACCAAACGCTACTAGTCCCCCGCCACGAGACCCAGAGTCACGCCACTGAACCGCTGCCACCAGTTCCTCTCCCTCTGCGTACCTCTCTCTCTCCTCCCTCTCTCTTTTCCCGGGGAGGGGGGGGGGGATGAACTGTACTCCTCCTCCTCTATCTTATCCGCTATACCCCCATCCGCTAAAAAACAAATCTAAAGCTACTAGTCCCCTGCCACGAACCCAGAGTCACACACGGAACCCTGCCCCGGGTCCGCTCCCCCCTCTCTCTTCTTTCTCTCTCCTCCTAAACTCTTTGTCCCCCCAGTCCCCCCCCCCCCCCCAAAAACACCCCCCCACCCCCACCAAAGGGGCCCCGGGGTACACAGGGTACTACTGGAAGGTATTTTTAAAAGGTTTACCGCTACCCACCCCAGCCGACTTTGGTTAAAAGTTCAATTCGGATTCAGGCCGTGGGGGGGGGGTTGGTGCCTTTCTTAGTCCAAAAACTTCCCTGCGTTTTTCTGGTCATGGGTCTTTCTTTGGGCAATTTCCCAAAGATTGGCTGCCTGGGGACACCGAGTGGCCTCTGATTGAAATGTCTCGTCACGTGGACCCCCGCATTGTTGATGTGACTGCGGTGAGGTAAACCCCATCTGATGTTGTTTTTGGGGTTCTCCCACATATTGGTAACTGGGGATTTGGAGCAGAAAGCAGGTTATGGAAATTTTTTTGGGGTCACACATCAGTCTCTGGCGCCTGTGAAGGTCTCCCCTTCGAGCGCTTTTGGGAAAGTGGTGCCCTCCCCGAGGTGCTCACGGCGGGGATAATCTGCCGCATGCAAAAATACCCGTTTTTCCTTCTGGACTGGAGATGGGGAAGACTGAATGGCATGGGATGTGTGGAGGACCACGGCCTTCCTTTCCCCCAACAGGCGTTTTGGGCTGGCCCCTCTGCATTTTTTTGCTCTTTGAAGCTGGCCCATGCCTCCCCCCACCATTTCCTCGGGGGGGTTCGAGGGTTGTGGGTTACAACCCTAGGGACCCTGCCTTTTCCCTTCCCTTAGCTGGTCCTTGTACTGTAGCGAGACTGACGGGTGTGTCCTTTGGGCCTCTGCCGTGCCCTTTCCGAGAGGTTTAGGGATCCACGGCCCGAAGTTTCGTCGTTGGCTAAGCCTCTCAAAGTCATCCTCTGTAGCGCACAACCTCCGCAGTCGTTTGTGTGTTTTTGTTTGTTGTGTGTGTTGTGTTGTGTGTGTGTGTGTGTGTGTGGTTTTGTGTTTGGGGGTGCGTGCGAGTGTGTGGTATGAATGGAATGGGGGAGAGAGAGAGAGAAGAAGAAGGAAAACAACAGACAGACAGACATACGACAGACAAAAGACAGAGACAAGACAAAGAAAGAGAGAGGGGAGAGAGAAAAGAAGAAGAAGACAGACAGACAATAAGACGCAACAGAAAAGACAAAACAACAGGCAATACAGGAGAGAGAGAGAGAGAGAAGAGAGAGAAGAAACAGGGATTTGGGAAAGGGGAAAGGCGAAAGGAGAAGGAAGGGGGCATAAGGAGTACTTTAAACAGCTTAGAGCTGGATGAGAACCTCCGAGGGTAAAGACCTCAGAATATGGACTCAATCTGTTTAAAACCACACCATGAATAACAAGAAAAAAACAACAGGAAAACAATCGTACCCGAATCAGGCAGAAGAACTTTGTCAATGCCGGGGGAAAGCCATTGGGGGCCACTGTCCGGTCCCCACTCCGCCTTATGGCTTCAGCCCGCACGTGGCAGCGGAAAGCCCCCCCCGTCCAACGTCTTCAGGGGCCCACGACACCCCTATGGCATCCCCGCAGTACACCCCCTTGACCCGTGTGACGAATCACTTTTGAGGCACAAAAGAGGTGAATGTCAAAAAGACCCACACACACACACACCAAAAACACCACAACACAAACACAACCACTCCCCCTAGCGGCCCCGCGCGTGCACGCACGTACGCACGCATACCCCACAAAACACATTACACCACGTACGGGGATGCAAGCATGCATCACAGTGCCGCACGCACGCACCCCAAAACGCGCGCAAGCACGGGACGCAGGCAAGCAACACCACACACACACACACACACACCACAACACACACACACACACACAGCACCCACGCCGACGCCCCGCACAGGGAAAAAGCACGCCAGATTTTATCATCTCTCTCTTCTCTCTCCTCTCCTCTCTCCTCTCTCTCTTTATACTATCTATTTATTATCTGTCCTCTGTTATTTTTTCTCCCCTCTCTCCCCTCTCTCTCTTTCTCTTCTCTCTCTCTCTCTCCTTTCCTCCCCTTTTCTGTCATTACTCCTGATAGTTTTGTTAATGTAATCAATCCTTATTATCCCTTTTAATTTGTGGTATAAATGCATTTTTTTAAACTTTTTAGAGCAATGTGTCCAGTCGTAGTGTACCCCCCCTTCCTTAAAAGGCCCCTGTAGTGGGAAATCGTCAAAGCGTCAGTCCCCTTTTTCTGTCTGTGTCCCCATGCATTTAATTACATATCTATTTATATTAAAAGTCTACGATCTGTCCTCGGGGTTCCCCTTTTCTTTTTCCCCCCCTCTCTCTCTCTTTCTCTCTCTCTCTCTTCTCTCTCTTTTATTTTATGCTGCTGTCTAGATTTAATCTACCTATCTATTTATATCTATGTCTATTGATCTGTCATCGTTTCTCTCTCTCCCTCCTCTCTCTCTTCTTCTTCTCTCCTCTTTTTAAAATATTTAATTAATTATTATAATTCGTCATGTCTTTTTTACAACTAAAACTTAAAAGAAATGAAATCATCACCTCTCAACAACATAGCACGCAGCAGCACAGCACAGCAGCAGCAGCAGCGCGTTATCAACATCATCGGGGAGAAAGCATCCCCTCGTCACACAAAAAACAAAGATAACTACAACAACAACAACAAAAAGTTCTTTGGGGGCGATTTCCCCCAGGATGGCATCAGTAGAATTCGCTCCATCAGGTCAGCGGGGAGTTGGGCGAAGGGCCGGTCAGTGGGGGCAACACCGTGTAGCCGTCCCCTCTGCCTCAGTGGTTGACCATGCCACACGAACAGGGCCCGGGAACTGCGAGTAACGGTCAGGAAAGTTTTCTTCGCCCGCGTCGTCCGCGTCCAGTGGTTTGGGCCACCTGAAAGGTTCCCGTGTGTGGGAGCCTTTTTTAGGCACGGCTGTTCAGGGGCTTTTATTAAAATTGTTGCCACGCACCCTTTGTAGCGCATACCCTGGTTTAAAAATGCTGGTTTTACATGACTCTTTTTTTGGGTTTTCGAATATCCTTGCCTTGTGCCTTTTTTGCCAATTTACTTTACTTTTTTCCCCTTCCCTTTTCTGCCCCGAATGTACCCCCCCTTTTCCCCCCCA
>JAMYXO010008400.1:0-2500 GCA_033310375.1 Conus canariensis
GACTGAAGAATTGTTAGCCTGCACTCGATTTCCCCCACTACTTAATTGTCAAGCATTATGTATATATATATAATATATATATATATATATATATATAAAGATAGATAGATAGATAGATAGATATACACGACGAAAAAAAAATTCTCCCAGCTTGTGAAACGGTCGAGCTGATTCATCACACACCCCAGTCTGCCGACCAGCTACGTTGGTCGTCCTTTGCCCAGCGAGAATTAGCCCCTGCGTGTCGTGTGACACTGTATGTGTGCTGGTGCATGCATGCAAGCATGTGTGTGTGTGTGTGTGTGGGTGGTGTGTGCGTGTGGTGCCACTCACACACGCATGCGCGCAGGCGCGACACCACACACGCACGCACGCACGCACGCCACAGCACACAGCAGCACACACAACACACACACCACACACACATGAGCGCGCGCGCTCGTGCATGTACTCACTCTTCTTTTCCCCTTCTGTCCGATGCTCTCTTACACGCAGGCACACAAGCGCGCGCACAGGCTCACACACACACACACACACACACACACACCACACACACACACACACACACACACACACACACAATCACACACACTGTCACTCACTCACTCATATACACCATGCAGAGTTCGCACACGTGTGCTTGCATGAAATCATAGTTTTGCTTTCGAAATGACATTCTCAATCAGCACTCTCTGTCTCTGTCTGTCTCTGTCTTTGTCTCTGTCTCTCTATCTCTGTTATCTTTTTATATAAGACCCCCCAATTTGATGTTTCAACAATCGTCTGAAGTTTCTTAGCAATGAACAAAGAGTAATTGCCATGTAAAGTGTAATAGTCAAAATCAAGTGTATACAATGCAGCGTCTTGATGTGTCTGCGTGAGTAGGAGCGGGTTTGCGCGGATGTATTAGTGATTTGGAGAAGAATTTGTTTGTACAAACATGTTGCCAACGATTCAGACTGCTGATAGCAAAACTGGCTGACCTATACTGACTGAGTCAATGCTCGGTTCAAAGCATACAATGTTGATAGTTGTACAGATTCAGTTGATGATCTGTTGATCAACATGGAAAGACATCTGGAATTTATTACACGTTGGTTTAAACTTCTGGTTTAGAAAATTATTACTACTATAATTATCCTCATTCTTATCATTATATTTCTTCTTATTATTATATTTATCATTATTATTATTATTATCATTATCATTAAGAGTACTTGTACAGCGTCTGTCCTTGGTCAAAGACCAAGCTCTAAGTTCTTAATGATCCATGCTCATCCGAATTATCTCATCTTTGTCATGAATTCATTTATCCATCGGCTTTGAATCATGGGCAATGTGGTCTCGAAACTCAGCGGATGTGGTGTAGCGTACATGGACTAGTCCGCAGGCAGTGACCCCTTCGTGATGAAACTGAAACTGAAACGGATCCACGCTCTCGTGTACTCAACGGGCTACCTACCGTAGTGGAGCCGACTAAAGAGCTGCCTGCTGGCGCGACATTCAGTCGTTTACCGAGTAATTCAATCAGTATCACTCATTCATTTTTCTTCCTTTATTCTTCCCATTTTTCACGCAATGAGTAACGCCCGAACTGGCCTTTTTTTCCGAAAGTTGGTGATGTAGTTTCATGTTGTGCGAGACGTTATGCGTGCGTTCACGCTCACGGAACCTCAGTGTATAGTCTCATTCGGAGAATGTACTGGAAATTGAGTCAGAACCGATGTTAATTCCAAGGGGATTATCTCCCTGCACCAAAACGGCCTGGCGATGATTCGAACCTTCAACCTTCAACCCCAGCGCTCTATTCCGGCCCATATCTGTCTGCCTGTCTATCTGTCTGTCTGTCTCTCCCTCTCTGTCTCTGTCTCCCCTTCTCTCTCTCTCTCTCGCTGTCTCTCTCTCTCTCTCTCTCTCTCTCTCTCTCTCTCTCTCTCTCTCTCTCTCTGCAGCAAAAAGGATGGAACGCTCAAACGGATATTTAACCTTGTCATGTCCGTTCAAATCTGAAAAAAAAACTGCCTCAGTGGCCTTTGAAAAGGAAACATTTCTGTGCCGATTACACGCGTGTCACTTCCTTATCACACGATCGTATCTTTTTCAGGTCGAGCAGCCTCCTCGGCGCCTTTTGTGCAACGGGTCACAAACTATGAAACACGTACTTAATGAAATGCTGGGAGCAACATGGCATTCACTGTGGCACTTTACGGTAGACTCCATAAAGGCTCAGAGATGTTCCACCAGATTTAATTTCGAATTTCAAAAGAGAGATAAACACACTTTGCATTTGTTAGTCTAGTGGAGAATAGACAGAGAGAGACAGACAGACAGAGACAGAAACGGACAGAGAGAGAGAAGACAGACAGACAGACAGACAGACAGACAGACAGAGCAGAAGAGAGAGAGAGAGAGAGAGAGAGAGAGAGAGAGATCGACGTTTACATACATGTGCGTTTTGACTGCTAATACTTACACCCTTTTTACTCATTTCTCTTTTCTG
>JAMYXO010008400.1:7500-10890 GCA_033310375.1 Conus canariensis
TCATGATGTTCTCCAGAACGAGTACCCCACCTGAGGCAGAAATCATCTTCAGTACACTCATGAGTTCCAGCGTTTTCTCTCCTTCCAGGCCGTGTTCGCTGTTTCAGTTGTTCGGCTAAAACCTGATGTCTTTCTTGGGGTATAGAATGCTTCTCTTCATCTTCACCTTCTGTTTTCTCGCCTGAACATAAGTCTTGCAGAGCATCTATGGAAATCTGCATCCGTTACTCTCTGTCAGTGCCTCCCTTGCCGCTGGTTGAAAACTGTGGCAGTAAGGTGTCAAACTATGACCGGTGTGTCAAAACAGCAGAAGCGTTCTGTCCCAAAAAGTACATTTCAACCAGCTGTCTGGCACCCGTCCTGCAAAAGAAAAGTTAAAGGATATTTGAAACGCAGGAAAATAGCTATCCATCAACAATGCATGTGCCTCTCGAACGCATTGATAAGCAAATATATGCGCGCGCACACTCTCTCTATCACACACACACACACACACACACACACACACACACACACACACACACACACACACACACACACACAACACACACACACACACACACACACACACACACACACATACACACAAACACACACACACACACAGCTATTTGTGAACACAGACACATACATAAGTAAGCACACACTCACACACATACACGCACGTGCGCGTGCACATAAACACATGCACACTCACATGGACGCACAGGCATGCAAGCGCGCGCACACACACACACGCGCACACACACACACACGCGCGCGCGCGACACACACACACACACACACACACACACACACACACACACACACACACTAGCACGCTAACATACGCACATACACACTAGCATGCTAAACACACACACAGACACACCACACAAACACACACACACACACACACACACACACACACACACACACACATACACACACACTCACACTCACGCATGCACGTACGCACGCACCAACACACACCCCCCCCCCCCCCCCCCTCAAGATCACAATAACGTTAACGTCACTTACCATTACGTGATGCTTACCAATTCTTTCGTTGAGAAAATTCCACACACAAGTCAGGGCGCTGTCCTAGGTGAACAGTCCTCAATCCTATAGACACTCCAATAAAATCGCATGTGCTGCCATCACTAGTGCCAGCGGTAGTGCTGTCCAGCCTGCACGCCCATAATTTACTGTCGACTCTGTCTTTAGATTTTGAACTCAAGTAGGAAAAATTGGTGATCTTGTCAGCGTCCATCCCATCACAGAAATCTTTATCGTCTCTCTGTCGTGCTTCAGCGGCGCGGTTTTCGAGACAGGTTTTCCTTTTGGCTGGCGGCTCCTCTGACAAATATGACACGTTGAAAATTTAGAGGAGTAGGCATCGTCAGTTGAATTTGAATTAATTCTCCTAACAGTGAGAATACTGCCCCTCTGGCCTCGTCACAGATCTACTGTTACAATAAGGCCTCCACTGAAGTGCTTAGCATACACATGAGAATTCGAAAATCGCTCAAAGTCTGCTCGAGGAATTACGCTCGGTCGCAGACGCTGCCGACTTGCATCAGCAGGAAAAGAAAACACAGAATTTTTTTCCATTCTTGTCACAACTGTCAATACCACCCAGACAAACAGCACTTCTTTCTTTGGCATGTTTGAATCATTCACTGTCCAAATAATGCACCGATGACTATTAAAACACAGTATCAAACGATGAATAAAAAAGCACTTCTTTTGCATGTTTGAATCATTCCCTGTCCAATAATTCACCGATGACTATTAAAACACAGTATCAAACGTGAATAAAAAAGCACTTCTTTTGCATGTTTGAATCATTCCCTGTCCAAATAATGCACCGATGACTATTAAAACACAGTATCAAACGATGAATAAAACAGCACGTCTTTGACATGTTTGAATTATTCACTGTCCAAAGAATGCACAGATGATTATTGAAACACAGAATAATACACAGCACTTCTTGCATGTTTGAATCATTCACTGTCCAAATAATGCACAGATAATTGTTAAAACACAGCACCCTAAACTATAAATAATGCACAGATACTTTCAGAAAACAGCTGTTAAATTCCCCGTTTCAAACTCTGGGCTTCCATTTTTCATGTCGTCTGCGTCTAGTAGCGCACGCGCACGGCCGTGACATGAGACCCGACAACTCGGATACGTTTCTGGCCATTTGAGTCGCCAAGGCCACACACACACACACACACACACCACACACACACACACACACAGAGAGAGAGAGAGAGAGAGAGAGAGAGAGAGAGAGAGAGAGAGAAGAGAGAGAGAGAGAGAGAGAGAGAGAGAGAGCAAAGAACTGAAAACAATACGCATTTACTCAAAGATCGAGATCTTCGGCTTGGGACATTGACGGTTGCCATGCACACGGCTCATTAAAATCACATAAAAAGGTGCCAAAAGCGTGTGCGGTTATGTGGTTGTCCTTGAGTGTCTACACCTGTGCCTGTGACCCCACTCTCTTCTCTCTCTCTCTCTCTCTCTCCTCTCTCTCTCTGTCTGTCTCTCTCTGTCTCTGTCTCTGTCTCTCTCTGTCTCTCTCTGTGTCTCTCTCTGTCTCTCTCTCTGTGTCTCTTTCTCTATCTCTCTGTCTGTCTCTGTCTGTCCCTCTCTGTCTCTTTCTCTGTCTCTCTCTCTGTCTCTCTCTCTGTCTCCTCTCTCTCTGTCTCTGTCTCTGTCGCTCTCTGTCTCTCTCTCTCTCTTGTCTCTCTCTCTGTCTCTCTCTTTCTGTCTCTCTCTGTCTCTCTCTGTCTCTGCCTCTGTCTGTCTGTCTGTCTGTTCTGTCTGTCTGTCTTCTCTCTCTCTCTCTCTCTCTCTCTCTCTCTCTCTCTCTCTTTCGTGTGTGCTTACAGACAGAGAGAAAATCAGGTATTGCAACAGTACTCCAAGCCTTTAGCAAAATCGCTTATGACAGATTTCGATAACGAGAAACGAAAATCTAAGGGAAAAAAACAAACAAACAAACAGAATCCTCCGCCAAAGAACTTAACTATAACTAAAGACTCACCAATTCATGAAACCTCGGTTTTATGAAAACCTCGCATACAGCTTACAGGTTTTTTTGGGGTGTTTTTGGTTACCCATAAATGCCCGTTCTTGGATAAGCAAATCATTTACCATAACCAGTAAGACATCAGAATATTGCAGACGCAAATTGAAACTGCCAGACGCGGGTTTTCGTCAGATATAGGCGCTCGCTTCGTATATATTTATTACGAATTTACACTTTATCTGCATTCATTCTTGTTTCCAGTTTAAAGGACACATATCTTATACTAGTAAACGTTTCTTCAGTTAAGTAAGCGCTGTTGGGTTTGTCCACAAACAGCAGTCTCCACACAAATGGCGGGTGTTTGA
>JAMYXO010008401.1:0-10890 GCA_033310375.1 Conus canariensis
GAACACCAAAACGATCTGATATAGGCGAAACGAAAATACCCTAGGTCAAAATTTCTGCTTTAAGATGTATTAATTTTTGGTTAAAATTAACTAAAAGGGTAAGCATAGTTTTCCATATAAGGCATCTGTTCGTATGTTGTATGATTTGGCAAACGTGAAAAAAGAAACTGGGCCTCAAATGTTCGTTGTAATTATATATGTAGGGTTTGGTTATGTCTGGCTGAACCAAGTTTGTGCAATTGTGACTTCTTCTTTTTTTTAAAAGAGATAGATTGATTCTGCAGTGGAAGAATGGAATTTCATGTGAGTAATAGGGGAAAGATTAACTTGTTAGATTTTTTTGCACTGTGCCTATTGTTAAAACCTATCTTTTTTTGAATCTGGACGCTCTCCAATACGTAATTCTAGATTCGACTCTTATTTCTAAATTGCAGTGCACTATTATCGTCCCCGACCCCTTTGCAAATGTAATTTATTATGCCCAACTCGCAAGGGGAGATAGAAAGTGAATTCATTTTGTGTTATTTTTGCCTGTCCGAAAAAATTTAAGAGCTCAGTATATACCTTTGAAGAATTATAAAGTAATATAAAGCCCAAATCAATTCAGATTACATTCTTTTGGCGTGTACTTGTGAACAGTCAGAAATTTGTGATTTATCTTTTAAAGCGTTCAAACTGGGGGTCTTCTATGTTTTCTTAGAAAATCTATAACATATATTGGTTATGCGTGTGTATCCTTAGGGGGGCTTTTTTGATTGTAAATTGCTAGCCCCCTTCATGAGGGGGGAATGGCCAATCAAATAAATTTATCTTGAGTCTCTCTCTCTCTCTCTCTCTCTCTTCTCTCTCTCCTCCCCTCTTTCCCCTGTCGGTCTCAGTTCTTTTTCTGTCTGTCTGTCTTCTGCTGTTCCCTCTCTCTCTCTCTCGTCTCTCTCTCTATAATATATAAGCGAGAGAGAAGAGAAGAGAGAGAGAGAATGTCTGATTGTCTGTCGATTGTGTCCCCTGGCTGTGTTGTGTGACCCGGGAGATAGACAACTTGTTGCATCGGGGTCGGTGTGTGGTGGTGTGGGGTGTGTGTGTTGGGGGTTTTGTGTGTGTGTGTGGTGTGTGTGTGTTCCCAGTCGTTTTTGCCTTTTTTGGGTCGCCTATTGAGGTTGTTTGTTACTCGCCATTTTTTTTTTAGGAAATAGGCTTTACCCTAATGTATGAAAAGCCACTGGAGGGGGCAGTCCCTCTCTCTCTCTCTCTCTCTCTCTTTTCTCTCTCACCTCTCTCCTCTCTCTGATTCATGTTACCCCCGTCTCTCTGTCTCTGTCTGTCTGCTGTCTGTCTCCCCTGAGCTGTGTTCGGTGACGGGAAAGGGTAAGCTAGAAAGCCGCAAAACTTGTTGAGGTTGTGTGGTGTGGTGTGTGTGTTGGTGTGTGTGTGTTGTGGCCGTTTTCCCTTTTGGCGATGTTGAAATTGTTTTTTTCCCCTGGCCCTTTTTGTTTTTTTGTTTTTTTCGTTTTTTTATTGTTTTGTTTTTGTTTGTTTTTTTTTTTGTTTTGTTTTGTTTTGTTCTTGTTTTTTTCCCTCAGGTAGGTAGGTTGTTTTTATTGAGATGTAAAAAGTATCGTGTGGGGGGTGGTCTGTCTGTCGTTTCTCTGTCCCGTCTCTGTCTGGTCTGTCTCTCTTCTCTCCCCTTCTCCTTTCTCTCTCTCTCTCTTCCTCTCTCTCTCTCTCTCTCCTCTCTCTCTCCCCAAGCGGTTTCAAAAAGGGGTATTCGTGTAGACCACAGTTTACTTTAATGGCTTTTGTTCAGAAGATTTTTTCTCATAATCGAAAATTTGTTGTGCTTTCATAGTTTTTAAAAAAGCGTTCGATTCCATCAATAGAAATTTCTAGGCCCCCGTCTGATTAAAAATGGTATTAAGGGTAAACTTTATAGTGTATCAAAGCTGTATGGGTGTTTGGGCCAGAGTTCGTTGTGGGGATAAACGACAGATTACATTAACTGTACAGCTCGGGTTTGGCAAGGTGGATGCTTGCAGCCCTGTTCTTTTTCCCTCTTTATTAAATGAGTTAGAAAATTGAAGTGATAAAACAATGAAAACAGGGGCTTTGCTGACTTTGGATGTTTTTTGAGTTGTTTATCTTTTTAGGAGATGTGGTTTTGGTATCTGAGACTTTTATTGGTTTTACAGACTCAACTAAACCCTGCATCGCGCAGCTGCTTCCTCCAACTAAAGGTTAATTTGCCCAAAAGTAAAAATTTTTATTGTCTTTCAAAAGGGGGTTTTTGAGGCAAGAGAAAGGTGGTTCTTGATTGATCCCCCATCCTGTTGTGAATGCATAAAAGTATTGGGTAATTTTTCTCTACAGTCTGAGTTTTGTTAGTGGTGCAAGGATCTTGCAAGCAGGGCCAAAAATTAGTTGCTCATTTTCATAAAAAAAGCGGAAAACCTAAAATAATAGTTGTATGTTTTTTTTTAAGTTTTTTGATAGTCAAATTCAACCATTGTAAAATATGGGTCTTTTTTGGGGGATTAAAAAAAAGCTGCCATATTTGTGAATCCCTGTGCACCTGTTTCGCATTAAAAAGGTTTTTGGGTGTAGAAGGCGAACGCCTAATGTCTTTTTTATGGTGAGACAATAGTCCCCTTTTACATTATTCTGCGGTTAAATGCATCCCTTTTTGGGGTGAGTTTTACTTTACAGCAGGAGCACAGATTACCACGCAAAGCTTATAACTTTATATGATCTCGATGCTAAGGGAAAAACAATGGGGAAGTAAAGTAGACTTGTCTCTTTGAATTGGGGTTTTTGGTTTTGATGGTTAAATCAAGGGGTTGCAATGTTAAGCAAATTTATACGTTGCTTTCGTCAACGATTGATTGATGTCTTGGCAAAAATTCAGTCAGTGCAGTGTGTGAAAGGTTTGATTTTTATAGGCATTTTTGCAAAATTTTTATGATTTGAAACCTTATTTAACTTTTTGAAATGGAGACACTTAAAGTATGTCTGACCAAATTAGATTTGGGAATTTTAGAATTGGCATTCAAAGTTAAGATACAAAGCCCCTGTTGATGACAATGATTGCTGTGTCCACTTTGTAAAGAGTCTCAGGAAAATGAAATCCATTTGTTTTTTTGTGTCCACCTTAAGGGAAAATTGGAACTGAATTCATTAGCCCAAAATTTTTTGACAACCTTCCCCCGTTTAAAAAGATATATTGATGTCTATTGCAAAGGGGAGAGGATGCAGGCGGAAATCTAACAAAATCTTTTAAAAAAATGTTAGCGAACCCCCCAAGAAGTGGAAAAGATCACAAGACAAACACGTGTTTTGTCTTGTGACTCGTTTGTCCCCGTTCTCTGGGGGGTTTTGCTAACATTTTTTAAAATTATATTGATGTCATCAAATTCAAAAGACGTTGTTCGAAAGTTGTCCTTGTTTCTTACAAGGCATTTAAATTTTGGAAATAGTACCTCTTGAAGTTCTAAAATTAATTGTGTTTGATCTGTTAAAATCATGTTATTGTTTCATAGGATGTGTCATGTTTACCACCCCTTCTAAGGGCCAAGGGGCCAAAAGAAAAAAAACATCCGAAACTCTCTCTCTCTCTCTCCTTCCTCTTCTCTCTCTCTCTCCTTCTCCTCCTTTTCCCCCTTTTCTCTTCCCCTTCTCCCCTTTTCAAGAAAAACAAGCTGTCGTGGTTATAGTTTGAAAATTTTTTCCGCTTTATTTGCCTTTTCAGCTAAAGACATCCCCTGAGTGCCAGCAGGTAAGGCAGTTATATGTGTGCGGCGTGTGTGGTATGTGTGTGGGCGCGCGATGTTTTCTGTCTGTCTGTCTGTCTGCCCGTCTATCTAATTTTCTTCCCTGAGCTTGTTTTGTGTGGCAAGGTACTAGCTGCAAAACAAAATTGTTGGGTGTGTTGTGTGTGGTGTGGTGTGGTGTGTGTGTGTGTGTGTGTGGGGGTGTGCCTTGCCAGTTCCCTTTGGGCTGGCTGTTGAGGTCGTTTGTTTCCGCCCCCTTTTTTTTCATGTAGGTAGACTTTACCTTTGAGTGATAAAAAAGTCGGTGGAGGGGGGTCTGTCTGCTGTCTGTCTGTCTGTCTGTCCTTTTTTCTCTCTTTTTCTCTCTTCCTCTCTCTTTCTCTCTCTCTCTCTCACTCTTTCCTCTCTCCTCTCTCTCTCTCTCAGTGGCACTTTTTTCTCTCCTTCTTCTCTCTCCTCTTCTCCATCTCTCTCTCTCTCCTCTCTTTTCCCCCCCCCTCTCTCTTCTTCTCTCTCTCTCTCTCTCTTTTAGGGGGGCATGGTATAAGACAACTTGACAAGTCACGCGTTGGAGCTCTGTGAGGTCCACTGTTTTTTCTGTTTTTTGGTGGGCAAGGTTTTGGGACTAACCAGTGACTCTGTAAAGGACCATGCCATCCGGCCCCTGACTTTCAGGCCCTGTTTTGGGCGTTTGGCTGTTCTTTGAGCGTTCATGTTGAAACAGGCTGGATTTCTTTTCCTCACGCGGGTACCATTTTTAAACCCGAACTCGTGAAAGACGGGGTCATGGTAGGAAAGCTCCCGTCCTACTCTTCTACGGGGAAACTAATCCACGTGTGGGGACGTGGAACTCAACCCAGGACCGGCGCAAGCCACGCAGCAGGCGACAGCCCGCCTGGACAGCGCTGGGGTGGTACGCGCAGGGGGCATTGGACAACAGGACTACCATGATACGCCATCTACGCACCCCTGGGCCCCCCTGAAGGACTTAATGCAATGACGGTGATGTGAAATGTTAGATGGTGGAGATAGAAAGAGGTGAAAGGGGTGTGTGATAGTATTAAAGGAGAAATATGTCCCTCAAAAATGAAATCACTGACAAAAAAACAGGAAATAAAAAATTTAAAAGTAAAAAAAGAGATTAATAAGAAAATTGAAATTTTTGCGGGGAAAGTGGACGATCCGAGCGCCTTTCCCAAAACGGAAAAACTAATTATACATTTTTTTTCCACGTAGAAAAACGAGAGCCTGGCGGATAGTGAGGATGCTGGAGGAAATGTTGACAGATAAATTAGAACTCTCTAGGGGGTTTGATTTTGATCGGGTAAACCGTTTGAATTTCCAGGGCCGACTCTCCCATTTTGCATGTTGTCCTTTTTTTAAAGATAAAGTGAAGATCCTGCGTGCAAAACAAAGTTAAAGGGTCCCCCGTTTTCATGGAGAAGCTTTTCCTTCAGGTGGAGAAAAAGGGGAGAAATTATCGCCTCATTAAATCAGCCCGAACCCAAAACAAGAATGTGTAATGAAAACGCCCCTGTCATTGAAGGAGTGAAATAGGTTTAGATGGCAGTAAGATTGGCCCCCTTCAATAAAAGGGCCCGGGCCGGCCCCTTTTAGTTAATCTGTCTTTTTCCCCAAAGTTTAAGGGTTATCAAAAAAAAAATTCCCGCATGCTGTCAGGGGAAAAAACAAACGAACGCAAAGATTAGTGGGGGCAGCGAATGGGGGGGGGTTGAAACTGGCGTGCGACCGCTCGTGCAGACGGCTGGCGAATGTTAGACAGCCGCGCACTTGGAGTTCATAAAATTTGGGAATGTGTCCCAAATGAACACGTCATGCGTAATGTGTTTTAAATGATTGTTTTTTTTTGTGTTGTAAATGATGATATAATAAATGACGAGAATTTAAAAGAAAGACCCCTTCAATGATGATACTGTAAATAACTGTTTTTTTTTATGTGGTGTTCCCAAAACAAATGCTCCTGAAAAATTTTTCAGGTTGCAACAGTTGAGGGGTGCCAATGGTAAGACAGTGTGGTTAAGAATGCATTGCAAGGATTGCGATAGTACGTCAGTAAATGTAAAATCAAGGATGATGAGTGTGTGAAAAGACAAATGGGGGCTGTGTGAATTACAGACAATTAATTATGAGATCGGGATTACATTGCGGGGAAAAGAAACAGTAGTAAGGATGACTGCATAAAGGGGAACAATGGATATCAAAGGGCTGATTGGTGGTTGAAAATTGTGCATGTTAAAAGATAAAGAAAACATGGATCACAACAGTGGCCCAAAAAAGTTTTTTGGCGAGGATGGAGAAAGTGGGTAAGTCCTGGGTTTTTTGGGGGAATGTAAATAAGTTTTAAAAAAAAACGTAAACCGGGATGTTTTTTGGAAAACAAAAAGGGGAATCAAATGAAACTGAGCGTCACTATATTTGTGCGAATTTGATGATAAAGTTATGTGATGAAAGGATGGAGATAGATTTTTTTTGAGGAAAAATTTTGGGAAAAAAAAAAACAATTTGTGAATACTAATCCTTTCTACATTGGAATTATGTGGTTTTTTGTCGAAAATGAATATGCAGATTTTTTTGCTTTTGTTACATCCTTTGATTTTGTGGTTTTAGTGGAAATTTTTTGAAAAAAATTTTGATGCGGGCATTTTCAAAGGTCTTAAATTGCCCTAAAACCCTTTGCTTTTAAAAACTGGCAACGAAAGGGGAGATGTTCCGGGGTTGATAGTCTTGGTTCGTAAATCTCTCTTTCTTGTGTCCACCCCTTGATTGTGACTTAAGTATTGTTTATAAATTTAGCGGGGAAAAAGTTTTTTTTTTGGGACTGAGAAAGAATGCCCTGTTTATGTGCTTATGTTCCCCCAAAAAATTTTCCCCATATTACTCATTATACGGTTACAACAATGGAATAGTATGTTGGAAGAATGGTGTGGAAAATCACTGGTGTCGATGATTTGATTTATTATTATGCTGTGATTGAATGCCAAAGGGCTTCTGAGTTTTCCCGTTTTTTTTTAATGATTTTGAACTCCACAAAAAAACCAATAAGGGGGGGGCAACACAATACAGAGGTGTTCGAGGATACGTAATGAATTTTTAAAGGGAAAAAAACTATTAACATGTGACTGGTTTGGTTTTTAATCTGCAAATGGTGTATGTATTTGTGCTTTTGAAGGGGCGTTATACTTTATTTTCGGGCTCGGAAAGTATGCCAAAGCTCTTTCTAACATCTGGGAACTTGTTTAATTTTTTTTTAATGACCGTTTAATATTAAGATTTTTGACGAACAATTGACACTTACCCCTTTTATTGTCCATTCGAAGCAAACAGAAAAAAAAAATGTATTAATAGAAAACCAAGCGTAGAAAAAGTCAAAATTTTTGACAAAATACTGTTTTGGAAAAAAAAATTTATGCGGGGAAAGTTTAATATGTCTATGACTCATTTTGTGTACGCAGAAACTAGATATGGCGAAGCTTTTAATGAGGATGTGAAAAATCCCTTGACTGTTTAAGCAGATTTTTAAAGAAAAAGCTGTTCAAGAAGAGAAGAAAAAAACTTGGGGAGGTAAAAAAGTCAAAAAAGAAGGAATTTGGTTTTTCGAATGTATTTTGGGAACAAATTGAATAAAATTTTGAAGCCAGTTTTGCATTACAAAACTAGTTTTAAAACCTAAATAAAAAAAAACAGAAAGACCATAAGAAACGTTAGTAAATAATTGGCAAAACTTGTAAAAAAGTCAAAAGAATTTCTGGGACACAAGGCCAAATCTTAAAAGAAAATCCCAGCCTTTAAATGATATAGTATAAATGAAGGGTTTGATCATTTAAAAAGTGTTTTTGGAAAAAGACGAAGAAGGATAATTGAATCAGTACGGGTTTAAGGCAATGAAGAAAAGTGCTGGCAGGCCAAATTTTAAAGTAGAAGTTTTTCTTTCCATTGAAGCAAAGAAGGTAAAATCGGGGTCCCGATGGGGCTTATAAAATGATCCTTTAAAAAATTCCCGGGGAATCAGTTTTTAAATTTCCTAGCACACTATTAACTAATTATTTTAAAAAGGAATTTTTTTCCCAAAAAATTTGGCAATCCGTAAACATTCCTTTATATAAAAAGGTCATGTCAATGACGTTAACAATTATGTGGTATTTTCCTTTTGTGACATTAGTTGCAAATTAACAGTTTCAAAGTTTTTGTAATTACAAGAATGGATTACCCGAATGTATTACGGTGAGACCAAAGCCGGGTTTAAAAAAGGGGTACGACAAACGATCACATTTTCTTTGTTTGCTGCAAACCAAAAAAAAATTCGCCCAAATAGAAAGTTGTACATTGCTTTTTTTTGGGCTTTGAAAAGGCATTCATTCTATATCTAGAAGGTTACTTGGCCATTTGATCAAAAACGGGAATTAAGGGGGAATTTTTTCGTTGTGTTAAAAGCATGTTAAAGAAGTAAAGGCAAGAGAAGGTCTGGGCAACACTTTGGCGTTGAATTGTACACGAGGGGTCAAGCAAGGGAATGTTTGGTCCGTTTTTTTTTTCACTTTTTATTAAAGAACTGGGTTTGGAAAAAATTTTTAGAATGGTCTTCATGGAGTTACGTTGATCCATAGAATTACTATCCTACTTTTCGCTGATTACATTGTTCTATTTCTATACGGGGAGTTGGTTTACAGAGACTTAAATAAATTTTTATAATACTGCAAGTAAAATTGAATGGGAAAATAAACATAAAAAAAAAAAATATTATTATTTTTCGTAGGGGAGGGGATTTTTTCGGAAAAAAGAAATGGACTATGGAAATGAAAAGAGTACAAAATTTGTAAATCGGATAAGATCTTGAAGAATCATTTCTCAAAAGACTCAGTTTAGTTTGCGTGCCAAAGAAAAGCTAATAAAAGGGGAAAAGCGTTATTCTCTTGGTTTTTTTTGTCTTTTATAAAAAGATTGCAATGCTTTCAGTGTCTTTACTAAACTATTTGACTCTCGATTCAGCCCCAAAGCTACAGTATGGTGCGGGATATGGGCTTTTTTAAAAAATAAAAAACGACAGAAATAGAAAAAAATAACATTTGTTTCGCATTGAAACGCTTCCTTACCGTCGATAAACGAACGCCAAATGGATCTTGTTTATGGGGAACCTAGGCAGATAACCAATTTAAACCTCAATTCCTACATGAAATGTATTAAAGCTATTGCTGAAGACTGACCATAATGAATGAAGATAAGCTGCCGTTTAAGGCAAATACAACATGTTAAATTTAGATCTCACGGGAAGAGGGCTTGGGTTACAAATGTTTCGTCATTGTTTTAAAGTTCTTAATGATGGATTTTTCGTATGTCTGGGACAACTCAGGGTGAGCCAAAAATATATCAGGTTTATTTCTAACATCCTTTTAGCAAAAGAATTATTGAATGTAGATGGCAGGAACTGCATGATCACATATATATACAAGGTGACAGATTTGCACAGTACCAGAGTTTGTTTTAAAAAAACTATTCATTTGAGAGATACTGTTTTGGGTATTGAACAGAAAATAAATAGATATATAAAAAGTGAATTGACCGAGTTTTCGATTTGGTGTGTCTCGTATTTGGCATTCCAGTGCTTTTAGACTACAAGCGTCAGAAATGAAAATATGCTTACATCCGTCTATGCAAACACTGAAAAGAAGATGAATTGCACTTTTTATTTTCCTGCCCAGCCCTGAATATCTTAGAGAAAAATTTATACAAACCGAAATACTACAAGGTTCCATGCAATTTCAGGTTAACACTTTGCTTATGTCGTCAAGCATGAGACTACAATTGAAAAATTTTAGCAATGTATTATTTAGCTGCGCAAAATAGGCAGAAAATCGTTACTTTTTCATAGAATGGTTAGTTTTTCAGTGAATACAACGAAGAATCTTATTTTGTTTATGAATGTTAAATTTGTAATGTCACTCCACTGCTTCTGGTTCTGCTTTTTCTCTCAGCTTAGTGCGTGAACATCCCCCTTCTTAAGGGGCTAGGCCTTCATCTGAGTAAAATTTTTGAGTCTTGAGTCTCTCTTTCTTCTCAACTCTCAGTCTTTGGTCTGTCTGTCCTGACGGTCTGTCGTCTGGTCTGTCTGTCTCTCTCTCTCTCTCTCGTCTCTCTCTTATCGTCCGTCTCATCTCTCTCACTTCCTTCTCCTCCCTCCTTTCCCCCTCCCCCTCCTTCTCCTCCTCCTACCTTTTTCTCTCTCTACTTCCTTCTTCTTCTTCCTCTTCTTCTTCTTCAGTGTGGAGAAATGAGGAAATGCAGGGCTATTTCTATCAGACGTTTATGAGTCGTAAAAAAAAGGGGCTGTTAAGGAAAATTGACTTCAAGTGCATGATGCAAAAGTCCCCTTTGGGCATGTATGCTCTCCAAGGCTTTAGAAAAAGATATCCCAAGACACACGCTGTATCTTAAAATCCAAGATGAACGACGGGGTCACTGAATAATATGGCGATGCTATCTTGAAATTTTTGTCACAATAACTAATTCGATACATGTTTTCCTGGGTAACGTTCAGGTCGCTAAAATCATTTCTGGTATCAAATTACTTTTAGAAATGTTTCAACCAAAATAAATAAATCATATAATGGGAACAGAGAGCAATTTGATAAGAAACGAAAGTTCTAATTAGATCTTTCAAGATTGAACATATTTTTTTTTTAATAACTTACGTTAATTTAGATAACAAGAATTCAAATGTTTGGTTACATAACAAAGCGTTCCATTAGACCTAGGTCGGGTCAGGTTAAATTAAAAAACAACAGAGATGTTGAAACCGCATCAGGAACCAACCCAACAACCTTCTAACCTCACAGTAAGGCACTACATCGTGGCTAGTAAGTGTATTAAAAACCCGTAAGCAAAGTCCTGTCGATTTGGAAACAAAATGTCTTCAACCTCGGAGTTATCTCGACACTATACTCAAAGAAGTTTAGGGTTTTTGGGGGGGGTGTACGTTTGTT
The DNA here is from genome assembly GCA_033310375.1 of Conus canariensis. Taxonomy (NCBI): domain Eukaryota; kingdom Metazoa; phylum Mollusca; class Gastropoda; order Neogastropoda; family Conidae; genus Conus; species Conus canariensis. Next base: position 10,760 of record JAMYXO010008401.1, read on the forward strand.
GGAAAAAGTGAGAAGCAGTCTCTCAAAACAGACCCAGAAATAGCAGGGGAATATGGATTTCCTGGGCCAGCAAAATACCACGCCAGCATTACCACCCCCCTCTGCTCCTCCAAGCAAGTCATACATGCAGC
>JAMYXO010000838.1:0-32500 GCA_033310375.1 Conus canariensis
TTGTTTTGCGAAAAATTCTAAAAGTTTTTTCTTTTTTTTTTCTATTTTTTTTTTTTAAAATTACTTTCAGTCCCGGGGGTTTTTCACTCTTTTCTCTTATTTCGTGTTGTCTTTGTTTTTGGGGTTTACAAAAAAAAATTTTTTTAAATTTTTTTTTTTTAAAACACGTTTATAAGTCTACTTGGGGGTTCAACAATTGAATCCCGGGGGAAAAATTTTCTCATTATTCTCCAAAAAAACCCCCCCCACCATCTTTTTTGTAAAAAAGCAAAAAAAAGGGGGGTCGCTGACCCCAGGGCTCCTAGTTTTCCAAAATTCCCCCTTTTTGAAAAAACCCCGCAAAAAGAGCCTTTTTTCCCTTTTTTTTGGGATCAGCTTTTGCAAATTTTTTCCCAAAACCCAAAACCCGGGGTCAAAAACACCTTTTTAAAAAAAAAAATTTTAAAAAAAAAAAAAAACCCCCAAAAAATTCCCCCGGAAAATGGGTTATTTTAAAAAGGGGGGGTTACTGGAAAAAATTCTTTTTATTTTAAAAGGGGGTTTACGCGAAAAAAAAAAAACAATGGGGAAAATATAGAACCAAATATTAATTTTTTTTAGAAAAAAAAATTCATTTTAAAAAGTAAAAAAACTCTTCGCATCTGGCCACCCCCCGGGGATCACCTCTGGGTCTAACTTGAGACCCTATGGCCCCCGGGGGGCCCCCCAAGCCAGACCCAGGGGGGTCCCCGCATAAGGGGGGCCAAGAGGGGGAAAGTTTTTTGGGGGAATATCCCAAAAATTTAGTGGTATTTCTTTATTTGGGGGTTGCCAAGATTTTGAAGGCTTTGGGAATCCCCCTTTTTAATAGTGGTATTTTCTTTTTTTTTGGGTTTTTTTTCTTTCAATTGCCTAATTTGGGGCTTTTCCCCCCCCCCCCCCTTTTTTTGGGGATTTTTCCCTTTTGGGGGATACACATTGGGGTTTTGGGGGGCGTTTATAGCCTCCCGTGACCACTTTTGGGTTTGGGGTTTTTTTAAAAATAGCCTCGCCAGTGTTTCCAGGGGGGACAAACAAAAAAAAAAAATTGGGGAAAAGGTAAAGGGGGGCGGGAAAAGGGGGGCCAAAAATTTGGACTTTCAAAATGCCTTAAAAAACCCCAAGAAAAAAACCCAAAACCGCAGGCATTTTCCCTTTTTTACATTTTATTTTTAAAAATTTTTTATAAAAACTGTAAAACACTGAAAGCCCCCTCATTTTTTTTATGGTGTTTATGTTAATTTGTGACTTTTTTTAAATTTTAATTTTTTTTTTAATTCAAGCAAAATTTTTTTTTTTAAAAAGGGTTTTAAACACAACGTACTTTTAAAGTACTTTTTAGTTACTATTTTTTTAAAAATATTCTTTTTTAAAAAGCTTTAGAAAATTAAAACAAAAAAAAAAACAACTTTTAATAATCAAATCTTCTCTTTTAATCTTAAATAAAAAATTAAATTTGGGGGGGAAAAGACAATTACTTTTAGCATAATTTAAAGGGAGACAAATTTTTTTCATTTTTTTTAATTTTTTTTTTTAAAATAGGTTTTATTGCTTTTAAAAATGGATTCGACGGCTTTTAAAAAGGTGTGAGGAGGCAGCAGACCTTCATAAAAAAAGATTATACTCGCTGGTGCGTGCGGGAAAAAAGGGGGAGTTTTTTTGGGTTTTTTGGGAAATAAGTATGGGGAACAGATTCAGCAATTGTTACTTTCAACTTGAAATTTTTTAAACGTAGGTACGAAAAAACAGCTGGGCCCAAAAATTTAGATAGGGGGCCCCCCAAAAAATTTAGTTTTTTGGGGAAAAAAAGTTAGTAGGCAAGATAGCCCCGATTAAAATTAAAAAAAATTTTTAAAAAATATGACTTAACAAAAAAACCCGGGGTTTTTAAACCCCCCCCTTTTAAAAATCTCTTGCAGTGACTTTATTAAAAATTTTGGGGGGCGTTGTTATGTCCATTCATCATGGGATTAATTACTTTTAACCCCCTTAATTTTAATCATTTTAAAATTTTTTTTAAACAGACAAAAAAATGGGGGGAGCGGGGGGAAAAAAAGACTCCACAGGGGCAAATCCCCCCCAAGTGGTTTTTCGGGGGTTCCCCCCCCCACAAGTGAATCCCAACTGAGTGCCCCCCCGGGGGTTTTATATGTTAAAAAAGCAAAAAAAAATTTTGGCCGGGGTTTTTTGGGGCCCCCGGGCGAAAAAAAATGAATGGAACAGACTGAAAAAAAACAAACCAAGCAGCAAAAAAAAAAAAATTTTTTGGATATAATCCCCCCAAAAGCACCAACCAGCACCCGCCACCACCAAAAAAACAATCAAACTATAAGATGAAATTTTTTTTGGTTTGGGAGGTATTGTTTTTGGTTTTGGGGGGTTTTTTGCATACAAGCCCCTTTTAAAACCTACTTAGCAAAAAAAGTCAAAAAATCCCCAAAAAAAAAAGTAAAAAAACCCCCGCTTTGAAAAAAAAGTAAAAACCCCCTGCTGTAGCCCCCCCTTTTTAATAAATTATTTTTTTAAAAAGTTTTTTTAAAACTGGCTAAGTACAAACTAATTTTTCGGGTTTAAATTTATTTTTTAAAAAAAATTTAAAAGCAAAAAAACGCAATTTAAAATCCCCAAATTTAAATGAAAACCCCTTTAAAAAACTAGTTAAAAAACTTAAGTAAGTACTATTAAGATCTTAAGTTAAGTACGGGGTTTTAAATACTAGTTAAGATTTTAAAATTTAAAAAAAACTAGTTAAGATCTTAATTTAAAATCGGAAAAAATCAGTTCCCCGGGGGGTTTTTGCGTTTAAAACCGGGGTTTTAAAGGAATTTCCCCCTTGCTATTGTTAGAGTCTAGTGACCCCCCTTTTTAAAAAGCGTTTTTTTTTATTTTGGGTGAAATTTTGACGCAGTTTAAAAAATTTGTGTGAAAAAAAACTTCGCGTTCAAAGAGAGCCGCTTGTAGTTTTTTGGGGAATTATTTCTTTTTTACAACTTCTTTATCTATCCCCCTTTGCTTTCTTTGTTACAAAAGTCTGGGTAGAAAAGCTATACATCTTGGGGCCGCGGGAAACATATTTTTGTATCCCCCCTGCCTTTTTAAAATTAAACCTTCTTTTTTCCAATCATTTTCCCCTTTTTTCACGGTGAATGTAAAGGCGAATCTTTTGGGGTAGTCGAAATTTTGTCGTACCATAGGGGAACATCCTTTGGCTCCCCCTTTTTTCCATGTCTTTGTAAAAGTCTTTATTGGGTGTCTAGAATAAAATATCAGTGTCGTGAAAAGGGGACTTTTTTTTGGGTTTTAAAGGGGGTTTTTTAAAGAAAGTCTTTTTAGAAATTCAAGCATTAATTTTTTTGGACAACTCTAGCACAAAAAAGGGGCCGAAAACCCCCCGGCCCCTTGTAAAAAATTAAAGGGGGGTTTCCCCTTCATAAAAAAGGGCCCAAAAGGGGGGCCCCCCGCAAAAATCTTCTAAAGTCTTGGTAGTTAGGTTTAGGACCACTTAATTGCTTGTTTTTCTTTCGAAAAAAATTTTTAAAAAATTTTTTCGATTGTTTTACGTTCTCCATCGTCTTGCCAAAAAAACTGTTTTTTCAACAACTTAAAAAAATTTTTTTTCTGAAGCGTAAAGCCCCCCCTTTTTCCTAAGATCAGTGTTCTTCAAAAATTTTGGGTTTTCCCCATAAAAGGCCCCTTGGTCACAGGTGTACCAAACCCCAAATTTTTAAGTAAATTTAAAAATGTTTGTAGCTTCAAGAATGGTCCCAAGAAACCCCGGGGCAGAGATGTAATGTAAAATTTTTGTTTTTAAAGCCCCTCATGCAAGTAGCTCTGAAATTTGGGGGAAAGAGGGTCTGTAAATAAACACACGCCCGGCAATAAATATTGATCGTGAAAAATGCCCATTTTCGACGTGTAATTCGGTGAACAGCTTTTGGGTTTCAGTCCATGTCTTAAAAAAAATTTTGTAACCCCCCGGGAAATTGACAGACTTTTTTAAAATTTTTTTGGTTAAAGGTTAGGCACAAGCTTAGGCGGGTTTTGGGGGACTCTTTTTTAAAATTTTTCTGCGGAAAGGGGGGAAATTCATTAAAAGGGGTCATGCAACTCTGCGGGATAATCTAAGTTACCCAAAGATTAATCCTATTGGATTATGGGTGTAAGCTGTGAAAAAAAATTAACCAACACGGCAGAAACCTCAGGGGGCCCCCGTTTTTCTTTTTAAAAGTTTTTTAATGGCTTTTTCTGGCTCATGGCCCCCCCCATACAGATTGTTGGCTTTTAAGTACATCTTAGTTGGATTTTTTTGTTGGTTTTTTTAACGTTTAAATATTTTTTGTTGGCTCTGGGGTAAGGATGAGGGCCCCTTGCAAATTTTTCCCTTTCCCCCCCCCCCCAAAACTTAATCATTGAAGTTTTTTCCCGATCCATATTAATCAACCCCCAAATTTTTGTAGACTTCAAAAATGCTCCCAAAAAAACCCCCCCCCGGGGCAGAGATGTAATGTGTGAATCTAGCCCGAAAACCCCCTCATCAAGTAGCCAAAAATTTTCCCTAAAAAATTTTCTGTAAAAAAACCCCCGGGGGCCCCCAAAAAATTTTTGGGGGGATAATCGCCCATCGTTCGAAAAGTGTAATTCTTTTCCGGCTTTCTGTGCGTATTCATAGCCCGGCGTCAGATATGTCCTTTTTTCAAAGGGGGGGCCTGTAAAAGTCTTCCTTTTTTTTGGGAAAACGTTTTGGGTCGAAAACCCCCCTCCCACGGGGGCCTGAAAATTTATAAGGATAGACGCCTTTAGGGGCAAAAAAAAGGGGGGCGAAATATTTTTGGGTTTTTTGGGGGATTTTTTGCAGAGATCCTGCTAGTTTGTCTAAGCTCCCCTTTTTGATGCGGGGGGGAAGCCCAAAAAAAAGGGTAAAAAGTTACAGTAAAGGACAGTTTTTTCTGATACTGTGCAAAAACACCCAAACCCTCTTACAACCCCAAGTTTTTGCTTGCTTGAAAAAAATGAAAATTTGTAGCCCCGAAATTTTTTTAAAAGGGGGTTTTGGGATTTTTCCCGGGTTTTGGGGGGTAAACCCCTTTAAATTGAAGATTACAGCTTTTTTGCCTGCCCCCCGGGGAATTTTTGGCCCTAAGGGATCAGGGCCCCTTTTCGGGAAAAGCCTGTTTTAAATTTTTGTTGCAAAACCAGAGGGGGGGGCTGATTTAAACGTTCTTCATTTTGGGGGGTCTTTTAAAAACCCCAAAAGGGTTTTTGCTGATTAGAAAATTGATTGCGAAGGTGTTTTAAAACTGCTCCAAAAAAAGGGCCCCCCCCTGCGTGGGGGGGCCTTTTTTTTAAATCTCTGGTTTTGGGGGATCCCCCCCCCCGGGCCCCAAAAGGGGGCCCCAAAAAAAAAGAACAGATCTGATGACGAATAATAAGGTTGTTTTTTTTTTTTGTCCGTTTTTTTAGGGCCTTTTGTACTGCGGCAAAAATTGTTTCCCCAAAATCAGCAAAAAACTAGGGTTGGGGTCACCCCGAAAATTTTTCGTACTTTTTTAAAAACCCGGTTTTAAAAACCCTGGTTTTGGTTTAAAAAATTTTTGATTTTACGTCTACAAAACTTTTTTAAAAAAGGTTTTTTTTTTACGGCGGCGGCCTCTACATTGGGGGCCCCGACTAAACCCCTTTCCCCACAAACCCCCCTTTTTGCAGGATTTTTGGGGCGTATAAGCCATAAGTTGCTCTTTTTTCTAATTAATAAAATAAGGGGTTTTGGGGGAAACCCTCTGCAAACAGAATCAAGTCGAAATAAATTTTCAAGTGATTCGCCAAAAAGTGGGGGCCCCCGGGGGGAAAACCTTAGGGGGGCTGGGGTTGTCAACTGAATTCCATTTTTTATACGCTTACGGTTTTTGGGGGTTTGTTTTGCTCTTCAAACGGGGGATATTTTTTCTACGCTAAAGGGGGAAAAAAAGGGTTTTGTTATTTAAGTTCAGTCATTTTATACTGCCCAAAATTAAAAACCCCTGCCCCGGGTGCTTTTTAAAAAAGGATGAAAGGTGCCAAAATACACCACATGAAACACAAGTTGTAAAAATTTTAAATGTATGTTTAGGATGCTCGTTTAAGAACTAACTCCCCTCGGGAGGGGAAAAAAAAAGAATTGCCAAAAATAGGAGAGTATTTGGCTTTTTTTAATTTTTGTTTGGGGGAAAATTTTCCTTCAGACCAGCCAGAGCCGCGCTTTTTTCGTTTTTTAAAAATTTTCCGGGGGGTTTTTTAAAATGGGTAAGCATGTAATAAACCCCCCCCCAAAGGTTTTTTAAAGTGTAATAGCTGTTTTTTTTTTTTCTGTCTAGAAAAAACCCCCCAGACTTTTTTTACTACAAATCAGGGGGGGTTTTAAATATTTTTTAATCAGAAGGGCCCAAAAAAACACTTTTCCCGGGGGGTTAATTTGAAGAGATTTGGGGGGTTTTTTAAAAAATTTTGCAGGGGGTTACGCTTTTTTAAACTTTTGGGGGGGTTTAATGTGTCCATGTTAATTAAAAAAAACATATTCCCAAATTTAAAATTTGTTACCCCCTTTTCCAAAACCTGTACTTTTTTGGGGGACGTATTTCTTCCCCGGGTTTTCATTTGTGGGGTTCATTTTTAACCCAAAAAAATTTTTAAAGTAAATTTAAAAAAAAAAAAAAAAAAAAGAAAAAAAAAAGGGGAAAACCGCGTTTTATTTTTCCCCCCAAGCGAAAAAATTTAAAAAAGGGGACACCTCAATTTTACACGAACGACTGCCAGGCTTTAGTTTTTTTTGAATCACTCCCCCCCTGTTTAACTTTTTTTTTTTGTTTTCGTTAGATAGTTCCTATGATTTTTTATTAAAATGTTTACTTCTTTCTCAAGCCAACCCCCTTTTAACACTTTCACCCGTTTTTAAAAAATTTATTTTTTTTTAAAAATTTTTTCTACTAAAACATTAGATCAGATTCGCTGGTGTTTGGCCGTTTTTTTTAAAAAACCCCTTTTAAAAAAAGCAATAAAAAAAATAAAACCATTTTTTTAAAAGGGGGGGTTTTTAATTTTAAAGCGTGCCTTTTTTTTGGGGGTTTTTAAAAGTTTAAAAAAACCCTAGAAAAATTTTTTTTAAGGGGAAAAAAAACCGCCCAACATGGGAAAGAAAGAAGATTGCCGAAACTAGTCCTGCGTTTTTTTTTAAAGCTTTAAAAAACAAAAGTTTATTTTTTTTAAAAAAAAGCACAAAGGCGGGCCCTTTTAAATATTATGTTTTTTTTAATTATTTTTTTAGTTAAAAAAAAATATGAGCACTCCCAAGATAAAAAAATTTACGTTTCCCCCCACTCTGCGAAAGGGGGGCCGGCCTTATATAGGTTTTTGCATTTAAAAAAAAAAAACATGTTTAAAATGGGCCCTGATCTAAAGGGGTTAGTTTTTGGGGGTTGTTGTTTAGGTTATAGCAAAAAATAAGGGGGGGATTGCCTCAAAAGACTTTCTTGTTGACAGGGGTTTTCCCCAGAAAAAAAAAAAAAAAAAATAAAAGATTAATGAAAATTTTTGGGCAGATTGATTTAAAAAAAATATTCATTCTAAAAAAGATTCTTTTTTTTAAAAAAAGATGCCCCCATTAGTTTGATGGGGGCGGGGCTATTTTTAATTTAAAATTGGGGGTTTTTCTGGCAGTAATTATATTTTTAAAAATTGGGGGCTGATGAAAAAAGAAAAAACGCCATAAAAAAGGGCAATGGAAGTTTTTTTAAGGAAAAAGACGCTTACGAGAAAAGGAAAATTTTTTTCACTTTAAATTTTTTTAAAAAAAAATTTAAAAAAGAACAGGGACATGCGGAGCACCTTTTTAAAAGATTAAAAAAATCCCCAAAGAAAAAAATTTTTTTTAGTGGGGGAAAAAAAATTTTTTTAAAATCGTCCACCGCCAAAAAATGTCTGACTTTTATAAAAACCCTCTGAGGATCAAAAAATGGTGGAAATGGGGTTTTTATGGGCATGGGAGCAATTTTTTTTCTTGCAAAATTAAAATTTTAAAAAAATATTTTAAAAAAGTAAAAAAACAGCCCCTTCTTAGGGGGCGATACGAAGTACAAAATATATTTTTTCCCCCTGGAGGGTTTTGGGAAAAGGGGAAAAGGGCCCCTATTGTTTTAAAATTTTTAAAAACTGCTAGGGTGTCTGAATCAAAGCGAAAAAACTGGCTTTCAAAACAAGCGATCTGGCAAATATATCTGCCTGCCCCAAAAAGAATAATAAGACCTCGATTTTTTAAAATCATTTTCCAAAAGAAAAACCCCCCAGATGGACTTGTTGTCCCTTTCCCCCAGGGGCCCAAATTTTGAAAAAAAAATTTTTAAATACCCTGACATTTTTTTTTACTTTCAAAAAGGGGAAAAGGGGCCTGAGCCTTTAACAGATAAAAGCCCCAACTGCTGGGGGGTGGGGGGTTTACAGCAAATATACATGCAAAAGGCCCATTAAATTTTCCCTTTTTTTGACCAGGGTTTATGAGGGGAAAAAATTTTAAAAAAGGGGCTGAAAAAACCCGTTTTTTTAAGACACCGGGTTACAGTTAAGAGAGGAATTCCGGGGGAAAACCCTCGCCCCCCCCGGCCCATAAAAACTTTAAATAAGAATTAGCTGAGCGTCTGTTTACTTTTTAATATCATATAAACCTTTTGGGCAGAACACGCAACCCCGAATGGGTTGGGGGATTGCCAAAAATTTTTCGCGCCATGAACAATGAAGAATTTAAAGAAAAAGGGGCTTAAGCCAGTAAAAGGATAAAATTTAAAAAAAAAAAAAAAAAACTTTTCGGGAAAACATCCAAGGTAATAAAAACCCCCAAAATTTTTTTGGGCTAAAAGTAAGATATTTTGGGGGTTTTTTGGGCCCGGAGAGGCAGAGGGCGTTTTTAAAAATTAAAAAGCCCCAGCCCCCATATGGAGCGTAGACGTATATGAAGTTGAAAAAATTATAAAAAAAAACCCCCCCCCCGTGTATTATTTAAGAGAGACCTTTCTTCTGGGGGGTGTACTAGGGGCTAAAAAGCCCGCCCCTTTTAAAAAATTTTTGGGGTTTGCGAAGAGTTGCAAGGGGCCCACCAAACACGGTGCCGATTTTTTTAAAAAAAAAAAAAAAGAAATTTTAATTTTTTTGTTAAACTTTTGATTTATTTTTTTTTTTTGGGGTTAAATTTTTTTTTTTTATTTATTTTTTTTAGTTAAACATCTTTTTTTGGGGGAAAAATTTTTTGGGGGTTTAACTGATTGTTTGCTTGTTTTTTCAATGTTCTGTTTGATTGTCTCAGCCCCCAAACCCTTTTTGCGAAGTAAAATTTTTTCCCCCAAATCCTTTTGAAGTTCATTTTTTGTCGCCTGTAAACCCCTCACCATCAGCCAAAGATGAAAAAAATTCTTCGCAAAAATTTTTTTTCATCCTGCAAGGGTTTTTTTTTAAAATCCCCCCCCTTTAAAAAAAACCAAATTTTTGCTGATGCTAGGGCCACAATGGCGGGGGTCCCTTTTTTTTTTTTTGGGGGTTTAAAATTTTTTTTAAAACAGCCTCACAATCATAGACATAGCCCCAAAACCCAAACCAATGCTCCCAAATGCTAAGAGGTTTGGCGCTCCGGTCCCTTTCCCCCTTAAAAGAGAAACGCCGGACCCAGTACTTACGCTCGCTACAGCTGATACCCGGGGGGGTTATTAAAAAAGGTTTTAAAAAAATTTAGCTTTTTTTCTTTTTAGAAAACCCCTACTTTTTCCCCAAATCCCCTTTTTTTTTCTTTTTGGGGAAATTCGTTATTTGCTCAAACCCCCAAACTTTTGACCCCGATCACCCCCTTTTTTAAAAATTTAAAATTTAAATTTTTTTTAAAATTTAAAAATTTTTAACCCTTTTACTTTTTTCCCTTTTTCCCTTTCCCCGGCAGCACTTCACCCAAAAGAGAAAAAAAGCAAAAAAATCAACATACTTAATGAAAAAAAAATAAAGGGGACGGTTTTTTTGGGAAATTTTCCCCAAACCCTCACGTGACTTTGTCAAAATGATCCCCAAGTTTTTTATTTCCCCCCTTTTTAGTAATAGCAATAAAAAGGGCCTAAGGGCCCGCCCAATTTTTTAGATTTTTTTTGACCACCTCGAAAAACGTATGCTTTTGGCAAACGGGGTAGACCCCTTTGGGAAAATGAAAAATTTTAAAAAAAAAAAGCATCGTCATTTTTTTGGCAGTGATTCAATTTTTGGGGGTTAAAAAAATAAGCCGACGGTGTCCCCCCCCACTTCAGCTGGGGGCTTTTTTCCCCCCGCGAAAATTCCCCAGCCCGCCCGGGTTTTTTTCAATCTTTTTTTTTCTGTTGTAATCCGGGGGCTTTGGGGTAGCAAAAAGGGGGGCCCCCATTCAAAGTTTTCAAAAAATTTTTTTTTTTATAAAAAGGGTTTTTTTTGGGGGCTTGTAGAAAAAAATTTAAATCCCAGTTAATGTCGGGAAAAACAACCCCCCGGGCCCCTTTTCTCGTTTATGAATTTTTTTTTCGTGTTTGCCAAAATCTTTTGGGGCCCTTTAAAAATTTTTTTATCCTTCAGGGTAGGATATTCCCCGTCTTTTTTTAAAACTTCAATTTCTATTCTTTTTAAAAAACCATCGCCGGTGGATTCAAATCCATAAACTTTTTTCCCGCCACTCCTTTTAGATCAAAGTCAGTTGAAAACTGCTAATCTTTTTTAGCTCTACTGAAAACCCCCTTTAGGACTGGGGCCCCCCTTTTTGGTTTTTGGTCCCCTAGACTTTTTTTTTTTTTATAAACAATTTTTTAAAAAAGCAATTTTTTAAAATTTTAAAAAAACTGTAAAAAAAAACTTTAAAAAGCAATCTAAAATTTTCAATCTTTTAAGGGGGCAACCCCTTTAAAAAACAATCTATAAAAAAAAAACGTATTTGAACTGGGGGGGGCATTTTCCCTAAGCATATTTTTGGGGGGTTTTTTTAGATTTTTTTTTAAATGCTCTTTTTTTTTTTTTTTTTAGTTCATCCTTTTTTCCCTTTTATATAGTTTTCCCTTTTTAAAAAATTTTTAAAAAATGTCCCGTCCTTAGTATAGAAAAAAGATAAAATTTTTTTTTAAAATCGCAAAAATTTTTTAAAAGGGCAGATTGTTTTTTTGAGTTAAGAGCCAAACAGAAACTAATGCGTAAACCGCTAAAGGGTAGCTTAGCCCAAAAGTCCTTTTTTTTTAAAAAATGTCTTGTTGGGGGGAAAAAGTCATAAAAATTAAAAAAACGGGGGTTTCAGTTCCCTCAAAAACGGGGCCCAAGTAATGTTCTAAACAGCCGTTACTTTTTAGTAGGATAAAAATAAAAAATATATTCTCATTTTGTCCAAACAAACCCCTTTTTTTTTAAAAAAATTTTTTGTGCTTAATGGTTTTTTCGAATATAACAAGGGGGCTCGAAAAGAAATCGGGAGATTTTTTTTAAAAAAAACCCAAACACAAAGGGGCATTTTCCCCAAAAACCCCTTTTAAATCCCACAAATAAGCGAACATTTTTGGGGTTTTTTGGTAAAAATTTTTAAACTATCCACTGTTTTAATAGGCAATTTCTTTCAGTCTTTTTTTTTAAATTTTTCAGGCGGGGGCCCTAAACCAAAAAACCCCTGCTTTTTTTATCTGACCTTTTTTCCCCCTTTTCCCTTTAAAATTTAAACGGGGTATGAGTATGCCATCTGACCCTACCCTTTTTCCCCCCTCCGGGGCGGGGCCCGTTGTCATGTGTGGATCTAAAACCCAAAAACCCTAGCCCCTATTTGTCTTTTTGATAATCTTCGAGTCTTTTCATCGTGAAGGTGAATTTTTTTTTCCACATGATGGGGGCCCCCTTTTGGGGGCTTGTCTGTCTGCCTCCAGCAAACAATTTTTTTTTTCCCCCAAAAATTTTGGGGCGGGTAAAAGTCCAGCCGAATAAAAAATAAAAAGGGGTTCCCCCTCTACTGTGCAAAAAAATTTCTCAATTTTTGGGTTGTTAAAAAAACCTCAGATTCCCCTCTGAAAAGGAGTGAGGGTTTTTAGTAAATAGCAAAGAACCCCCTTTAGGGACCTTAAAGAATTGCTTTTTTGCAAAATTTTCCCCAAAAGTGTCTTGCTTGTTTTTAATCGCTAGACTGTGGTGTAAAACTTTTTTAAAAAAAAAAAAACCGCCCTATTTTTTTTAAAGGGTTTTAAAGGGGTTAAAAAAACTAGTTCGGGGGTTTGTAAAAAAAGTCAAAATTAAGAGAGAGGGGTTTCTAAACAGTGATCTATTTTTTGGGGGTTTGAAGAATAAAAAAACCCGCTGTCTTTTTAATTTTTCATTTTTTGAAAATAAGTTTGGGCCCCCTTTGTGCCCCTTTGGGTTTTAAAAGGGGTGAGGGGTTTTTTAAAAAATTTTTAAAACTAGGGGGGTGAAAAAACGGGGTTTTTAAATGCTTGCGCTATTGCCTGGTCCCCCCCCGTCTTCCTTTGCATCTGGGGAAAATTAAAACCTGTGTTTAAATTTTCCGTTTGGGCTCGGGAAATTTTCCTTTTTAAAGGGGTTTTTTTTCTTTCCTTTTCTGTTTAGGCAGCCCCAAATCAGAATAGAAAATTTTAAAAAAGTTGCGAAAACCCCCGGAGAAGCTTCCTACCCTCCAGTTTAATTACCATATTTTTAAATGGCCCTCCCCCGGTTAAAACCCCACAGTAGCATTGGTTTTCCCCCGCCCTTTAATTTTTTTTTTTTTAATTTACAGCCGGGGAAAGTGCCGGGGATTATAACATCGTCGGGGGCCCCAAGGGGCAAAAAAACTTACTTTTAATATTTTTTGGGGGTCAATTTTTATGGATTATTTACAACCCCACAGTCTGTTTTTTTGGGGCCCTTTATGCTTTTTGGGGTTTTTCCTTTCGCTTTTCGGGAAAAGGATCAAGGTCCAGCCGTATGGGTTCATTTTTTATAAAAAAAAAAATTTAAAAAAATATATAAATAGGGGGTGATGAAAATTTTGGCGCGATTAAACCTTTTGGGGAAAAAAGAAGATGAAGAAAGAGAGCCACCCCCTTCCCCTTGCAAGAAGAATTTGGGGAAAGGGCAGGATTTTAAAAAAAAAACGATTTTTAGATATAATTGAAAAAATTATATGGGGGGGTTTTTGGGCGAGACCGCCCCCAAACGCTTAATGTTTCTAATTTTTTAAAAAGATTTTTAAAAAAAACAATTTTTTTGGTTTTAAGGGGAAAAAAATAAAAAGGGAAAGGGGGGTACGGGGGACTACAAAAACCAGACCCAAACCCATTTTTAAGGGGGGAGCAAAAATTTTAGAAAGCTTTTCCCCCCTTTTTGACCAAAAAGGGGGGGTTTAAAATTTATTGGCAATCTAAGGGGGGGGGCTGTTAAAAACTTTTTCCCCCAAAAAAGGGGGAAAAGGGGGGGCCCAAACCAAAAAAAAAAACCCAAAAAGCAAAAAAACCTCTTCAAAAAATTTTTAAAACGAACCGCAGATGAAAAAAAAAAACAGAAAAATTTAGGGCCCCCTTTTAAAAGAGGGAAAACAACAAAAAAAAAAAAAAATTGATGAATTTTTTCCCTTAGCCCATGCCCCCCAAAATTTTTTTGGGTTTTTTAAAAATGCTAAAAAGACTAAAAAAGGGGGGAACTAACAAACAAAATTTTTTAAAAATTGGGGGGCTAGATAGAGAAATTTTTAAAAAGAAAGAAATAAAAATGGCCGATGCAATGATAACAATTTAGGGGGAGAGGAAAAGGCTAGAAAAAAAGCAAAAAATACAAGTTTAATGTTACAAGGGGGCCAGGTTAGAAGGGGGCTGTCTACTAACAGGAAAAAAAAAAGCGGGGGCCCAAAAAAACAGAATCAGAAAACTATCAACAGGGGAAAAATTCATGAAAATATAAAGCTAGCAGAAGAAAAAGGACTTCCCGTTTTTAGAGCAGGGGAAATTTTTTAAAGTTATTTTATTAACGGCCGTTGGGTTTTTTTTTTTCTACGCTTTGGGGTTTTTTCATTTAAAAGGGGGGGGCGCCAACAGGGGGCAGTGCGCCTCCCCAAAAACCCCGCCTGGTAAAAAGTTGGAAAATTTAAAAAAAAATGACCATTACAAAAAAAATTAAAGAAGTTACTGCCCAAAAAACTTGATGCTTGCCCCCGGGGGAAAAGGAGGGGTTTTTTTTGTTGGGGGGTTTTTTTACTGTAGGCAAAGTGGCGGGGGTTTTTTTGGCTGACCATCCCGGGAAAAATTTGGATGCTTTTGGTGCGGTTTAATTTTTTTGTGAAAAAAGTATGGGGGTCCAGAAAAATTAAAAACACAAAAAAGGGGGGGGCTTTTTGCCCAGTGTTTTCTGTCGGGGGGAGGAAAAAAACAGGCGGTGGGTCGCTTTCTGGGTGCTTATAACTGGTGGCGGTGGGTCGTTTTTTGGGGGTTAAAAAAAACCCTTTTTTTTTTTTTTTTTTTTAAAAAAAGGGGGGTGGCGCGGGGCCTTTTTTTTAAACCCTTTGGGGTTGTGGCCTAAGTTTTGATCGTCTCCGGCTATGAGAAGTCATTTTTTATTTCCCCGGGTTCATGTCAATCTGCAGTCTAAGGTAAAGGGGGGAGCATGAAAAAATCCTTTTCCCACAAAAATTTTAACCTTTGCCCCACTTTTTAAAAAAAACTTTTTTTGGGACCTTTGTATGCGGAAAGGGCCCCAAACCAAAAGCAGAGTTAATACATCTTCAAAATTTTTGGAAAAAAATTTTTTTCTGGCGTAAAAACCCTGAGATTGATCCACTATGCTAGATTTGGGGGTTTTTTGGGTTGCGCTCCTAATAAAAACCCCAAAAGTACGTTCGTATGGAGTTTTTTGGGGGCCTTTGCACCCCCGCATTTTTTTTGGCCTTTATTTTTTATCTAAGTAAAGGGGTTTCCCAAGCTTTGGGGGGGTTTTTTTTCTTTTGGGGCCCCCAATCTAATTTGGGGGGGTTTGACTTAAAAGAGGGGGGGCCCCCGGGGCCCGTAGTAAAAATTTTTATTCCCCAAAAGCTGACCCCCAAAAAACAATGTGCCCTAACCCGTGTTTGGGGGGGCCCCAAAATTTTTTTTAAAAATTATTTAAAAGGGGTTTAAATTTTAAAATTTTTGTTGCGATTTTTTCAAAGAAATTTTTTTCCTTGGGCTTTTTTAAAAGGAAATTTAAAAGGGGTTGTCGTTGGGGAGGCGTATTTTTAGTTCAGTTAGTAGGGGGCCCCCCATACTGATAAAAAACCCCTAAAAATTTTATTACTGACCTTACTAAGGGGTTTTGGGGGGGGTTTTAAAAGGTTTTGGGGAAAAAGAAACAAAACCGCAGCCCGTGTTGGCGTAAATGGCAAAATTTAACTGTTTCCCCGGAAAAAACCATGGGGTTTGGGGGTGCCCTTTTCTAAAGGGGACTCTATCACTCTTTTTGGAGGATTTAAATATCTAGTTAGTGGGTTTCAGTCGGGGCTAAAAAAACCATATAAAATTTATCCACTCCCCAGGGTTTTTGGCCCATAAAGTCCAAAGATTTGGGCTCAAAAACCCCCCCCCTAAAAACGTAAGGGGCACTTTCATTTTTTTTTAAAAGGTTCCATTTTTAAAAAAGTTTTTTTTAAAAAGGGGTTTTTTTTAAAAAAGGGGGGGACATTTATATAACTAAACAAAAAAAACGCGTGTGTTCTTAAATTTCCCCAAATTTTTCAATAGGCGGGGTGATTTTTTGGGGTTGTTTTTAGAAAAATTTGGGTTTTTAAAAAAATTAAGTGGTTTAATATTTTCCCGAAAAAGCTCAGAAAAACTGGTTTAAATATTAAAAAAAGGGGGGGGGCAATCAAATAACCCCCTAAAAAAAATTTCCAAAAGGGTTTTAAATTTAAAAATTTTTTTCCCTTTTTAAAAAAAAAAAATTTACGAATTAGGCATATTGCAAAAATTTAAAAAAAAACAAACCTCAGAATTACTGTGCATTTTCCCCCCAGAAAAAAAAGAAGAGAATACACTTTTTCTTTTAAAAGGCCCCCTTTTTTTGAATCTTGGGGTTCCACAGTACTAGCAGATTTAAAAATTTAAATAAAGGAAGACATCTATCAATTTTTAAAGCAAAAGAACCATCTGATTTTCTCGGAAACCCCCCAAGTTGTATTTCCATTTACGAGAGTTTTTAAAAAAAAATTTTTAATTTATTTGATGGGGCCTTTAAAAAACAGTTCTAAAAAGGGGGCCCCCCCTTCCCAAATTTAAAAGGGGGGTTTTTTTTAATTTTTAGTTTTAAAAAAACCCCCTTTGGTTTTAAAAAATCCCGGGGTTTTAAAAAAAATTTGTTGCGGGGGGGTTTTAAATTTTTTTGGGTGTAAAAAAAAATAACCCCAAAAAGGGAAAAGGGGGGGGTTTTTTTTCTGATTTGGGGTTTGGGGGGCGGGGGAAAAAAAAAGAGCGTTTTTTTGAAAATATTTTAAAGGGTCAATCCCGGGGGGGGTTTTTAAACAGAGGAAAGTTAATTTTAGGGGTTTTTTATCACCCATTTTTTTTTTTTTGACGTAACCCCCCCTTTTTTAAAAAAAAATTACGTCAATTTTTTTGGGGGGTTTTTTTCATGTTAATTTTTTTTTTTAAAAAAAGGGGGGTTTTAATTTTTTGGAAAAAAGTAGCAAGGATGGACGAGATTTTTTTGTGAAAAGGGGGGGTTTTTGTGCAAAATAAGGGGGGGGGTGGGGGGGGAACCTAGATATTTTTAAAAATTTTCTATCCCCCAACTCCTTCCACAAATGTGGAATTTTGGGGGCCCCCCAAAAACCCCTTTTTTACAATGTGGAATGGATCCCCCAAAATTTTCCCTTTTTACAGGGGAATGGATCCCCCCTCCTTGCCACAATGTGGAATGGATCCCCCCCAAAAACCCCTTTTTACACGTGGAATGGGGGCCCCCCAAACCCCCCTTTCCCCACTTTGGAATGGATCCCCCCCCTCCTTGCCACACTGTGGGGAATTTTGGGGGCCCCCCAAAACCCTTTTTCCCCACTGTGAAAAATCCCCCAACTCCTTGCCACACTGTGGGGAAAGGGGGCCCCCCAATCCTTGGGGCCCCCCGGGGGAAAAGGGGGGCCCCCCCCCAAAAACCCTTTCCCACACTGTGGAAAGGAACCCCCAAAATTTTTGCCACACTGTGGGGGAAAAAATCCCCCCAAAAAACCCTTTCCACAAATGTGGAATGGGGGCCCCCCCAAAAACCCTTTCCACCCCCGTGGAAAAAATTCCCCCCCCCCTTGCCACACTGGGAATGGATCCCCCCCCAAAAACCCTTTCCCACAAAAATGGAATGGATTCCCCCCCCCCTTCCACAAATGTAAAAGGATCCCCCCCAAATCCTTGCCACACTGCCGTCCTGGTTTAAAAAATAAGACAAATTGTCCCCCAATCTTTTTTAAATCTCTTATTCGTGAAAAAAATTTTTTTATTAAAAAAAAACCCCCAAAAGCGAATAAAAATTTTTTTAAAAAAAAAAGAAGAAAAGCAAGAAGAAGAAGAAGAAGAAGAAGAAGAAAAAGAAGAAGAAGAAGAAGAAGAAGAAAAAAAAAAATGAAAAAAGAAGAAAAAGAAAAGAAGAAAAAGAAGAAGAAGAAAAAGAAGTTTTTTTTCGGGGTTTTTCTTTCTTTCTTTTTTTTCTTTCCTTTCTTTTTTTTTTTTCTTTCTTTCTTTTTTTCCCCCATTCTGTTCCTTTCTTCCACCCCCTTTTTCCTTTCTTTAACATTTGCTTTTTTTTTTCCCTTTTCCCCCCCCCTTTTGTTTATTTCTCTTTTTCCCTTTTTCCCTTTTCCCCGGGCTTTTTCCCGCCCCGCCCTTTTTGACCCCTTTTCCCTTTTGTTTTAGCTCTTTTTTTCTTCCTTGTTTTCCTTTTCTTTCTCTCCTTCATCAGTTATTCCTTTTTTTCCGTTTACCCCCCCCCCCTTTTTTCCCTTTTTTTTTTTCTTCTCTTTCCCCCTTTTCCCCTTTTTTTTTTTCCCCCTCATCCTCCCCTTTTTAATCCCCCCCCCCCCCCCCTTCCACCATATGATGCCCTTTTTTTTCTCACATCTTTCTTACTTTCATCCCCTCCTCCATGATATTTGTCCCCTTTAAAACCTTTTTTCCGTTTTTCTCCTTAAAATTTTCCCAAAACTTTTGCCTCGTTCTTTTTTTTTCCTTTCGGGGGTCTTAAAATTTTTTCTTTCTTTCCTTCTTTTCCCGGGGGCTTTTTTTCCGCCCCTCCTTTTTTTTTCGGGGTTTTTTTCCCTTTTCCTCATTCTCCCTCTTCCTTAACCCCTCCCCCCCCTTGAAAAACTTATCGGGTTTTCTCATTTTTTCATTTCCTTTTTTTTCCCGTTCCCCTTTTTGGGGCCTTCCTTCGCCCTTTTTTTTCCCCCCTTCTTCCTCCTTTCGGTGTTTTTTCATCCCCCCCCCCCCCTTTTTCCCCATTTTTTTTCCTTTTTTCCCCCCTTTCCTTTTCTTTATTTTATCCGTTCTCGCCCCTTTCCCCTTTTTTTCCCCTTTTTTTTTTATGTCATCCTATTTTCCTTTTTTTCTTTCCCCTTTTTTCCTGCTTTTCCCCCCATTTACATTTTTTAAATTTTTTATCCGTCATTGACGTGTGCTTTTTTGGGGGCTTCCAAAACCCCCCCATCCCCCCCCCCCCTTTTTCCCCCGTGCTCGCCTCCCCTTCTCCCCCGAGCGCGCGCGGGGCGCACAAAACCCCACACACACCACAAACACACACACACACAAAACAAAAACACCCACAACACTTGTCAGTATGATAAAAGCCTTTTTTAATTTTTTTTCCCCTTCCCCAATGTTTCATACCCCCGGGCAAGGGAAAAAACCCCCTCAAAGTTTGTTAGGAATGCACAGTTTTCCCAAAAGGGGCTAGTTAAACCCAAAAGGGGGGGGGGGGGGGGGGGGGGGGGGGGGGGGGGGGGGGGGGGGGGGGGGGGGGGGGGGGGGGGGGGGGGGGGGGGGGGGGGGGGGGGGGGGGGGGGGGGGGGGGGGGGGGGGGGGGGGGGGGGGGGGGGGGGGGGGGGGGGGGGGGGGGGGGGGGGGGGGGGGGGGGGGTGGGGGGGGGGTTTTCAGGCAAACGTGCTGCAGTGACAGGGAGGCACGTTTTGGCCCCCTTTTTTTTACCTTGGATTTTATGTGTATCTTTTTGGGGAAAAACTACATTCCCCCTTCTGTGAAAAATTCCCTCATCTTCCCTCATCCCTCATCTTCCCTCATCGTCACCAAGAAGAAAAAAAAGAAGAAGAAGGAAAAAAAAAAGAAGAAAACAACAACAACAACAACAACAACAACAACGACACCTTTTTAAAAGGGGGCAGAGACAAATTTTTCCCTTTACCATCACCCCACCACCACAAGCCACATCTAACAAAAAAACAAGAACCAAAAAAAAAAACGTTTTCAACTCAAAACTGATTTGCTGTCTCGCGGAATGCGATCCCCCCCGGGGGGCTGCATACACGGGGACGGGACCACTTTAGAATTTCAAAATCCCCCCCCCCCCCCCCCCAACCCCCCCAGTCCCGTCTCTGTGAAAAATTTTTTGCCAGGGGTAAAAAAAGAGTAGGGAAAAAAAGGGGGGGGGAGGGTGGGGGGGGCAGAAGATGAGGGGGGGAGTGGGGGGAAATAGGGTAGATAAGGAGAGTGAATTTTTAAAAAGAAGAAGAAAAAAAGAAGAAGGAGAAAAAGGGTTGTCTGAGCCGGACTCGGAAGACTTTTTTGTCGAGATTCACCCGGGGGTTTAAAAATGAGCTCCCCTTCCGAAAACCCAAAAATGCAGAAAACAAATAATTTCATTTTTGCAATCTTGGGTTTTTTTTCTTTGTTTTGTCCCCAAAAAAAAAATCGAAGAAGAGTAGGAAGAAAGTTTAAAAAATACAAGAAAGAATAGACCCTGAGTGTTTGGGGGGGGGAAAGAGGGGGAAAAGACGCTTTTTAAAACCCCGCGAAGGGGAAAATTCAGATTTTTTCTTCCCCAAACCCCGAAAACTTTTACAAAACGGGCTGAGTGGTTGTTAAAAGGGCTCAGTTCAGAAACTGGAATCCAGTGATTTCATCCACGATGAAAGCCCGTCTGAGAGTTTTGCTCAAAAATTTTCCCGACCACACTGCGGGTTTTCTGTATTCCCAGGGCTTTTTTACCCCCGGTATAATGCCCGAAAGCGGGAGTGAAAAGTCTCAAATTCTGGGGGGACTTCATGTTTTTCGGGGTTTTGGTGATTTTTTTGGGGTTCCCCCTTTTTTAATCCACGGGTTTTGGCGGAAAGGGTTCAAAGTTGTCGGGTTTTGGGAATTTTTTTTTGGGGCTGGGGTTTTTGGGAAAAACGGATGGTGCCCCCCCGGGTGGGGTTCCCACTGATCCTGACTCCTCCTTTTAAAGAATGATTGCCCAAAACAGCGGGGGGTTTATGGGGTGCAGTGTCTCCCTCCGGTATTTTCCTCATGACAAAATTGATGTTCATTGCCCTGTAATGGGTGCCGGGGCTGGACCCCAGGGGTGTCACTATGTATGGGGAAAAGGGAATGAGGAGTGGGGGTAATGACTTGGCGAGGGCCAGGGTGGGGACAGAACAAAAAAAAACCCAAAAGACCACACCCGCGTGCACCCTCGCCCCAACCCAAAAACCCCCCCAAAACCCCCCCCCCCCACCCAAAAAACTTTTCATTTTTTCTTGTCCCGGAGTTGTCAACAGATGCCTACTTAAAATTTTAATTTTTTTTGGGTGTTTTACCAGTTTTCTTTTCCCTGACTTTTCCCCTATGCAACCTTCAGCGAGCTTTACATTTACCTACACAAAAGGCCCCCCATTTCCCCCAAAAAAACTTTTCCCCTTTCTTAAAAATGAAAATGTTCGACAAGAAATATTTCCCCCCCCTTTTTACTACCTGAAGGCCCCCACGGGGTTTAACCACGGGGGATTGCCCCCCCCCCCCCCGGGGGCCCCGCGGGGAACATTCAAGGGGGAGAAAAAAGACAAATAATTTTAAGAATGAGTAAAGGGGGCCCCGTTGTAAAAAACCCCAAACATGACGTAAAAAATTCCACTGTTCATAAATTTTTTGTTTTTGGGGAAAACCCCCTTTTTACCACAAATAATAAATTTTCCAAAACGTTTTTTGGGGACGTTGTCTACCCCCCTTTAGGTACCCCCTGGAGACAGCGGAATGCAAAAAGAAAAAAGGTAAAACCATTCAAGGGTTTTAGGGGGGGCCCGCATTGTTTTCATCCCCGAAAGGGGCCCCTTTTCCTGCTTGTTTTTCCCCTACAGAAACAATCGAAAACCCCGGGCTTTCATTTTCACAATTCGTTATATAGATACCCCGATAACACAGGGGGGTAGCTTCTTGACCCCAAAGTTTTTAAAAAAAGGAAATGCTGGGGATAGGCACCTCACAACGCCCCCCCACCACCCCTTTCCCCCAAGTTTTTTTCAGAGAAGGGAAAAAAATTCTTCTTCTTCTTCTTTTTTATTAAGAGCAAAACCCCCAAAAAAAAAATGGCAACGAAATACCCAAATTTTAAAAGAGTATGACAGGAGTTTTGTTTTTTTTTCTTTTTAAAAAAAACAATCTATAATCATGTGATGCGAAAAAAAAAGGGGAAGTTTTTAAAAAGGTTTGGGACCCCCCGCCAACCCCCCAAAGCAAAACCAAAAATGAGCAAGGAAAACCCCTCTTTGAAGCTTGGCGAAAACCCCTGTCAGACAGAAGCTGCATAAAAATGTGGGTTTTTCCAATAATTGAAGTGAGTACTTTTGGCACATTTGCGTAAAACCCCGGAAAAGGGAATCAAAAGTGCAAGCTGTGGTTCTTTCTTAAAAAAAAACGTTTTTTTACATTTGGAAAAAAAGAGGTTCCCCAGTTTTTATACGAAAAGTATCCTCCTTCATTTTTTTTTCGAACACTAATTGGGGGAACCCCCGTTTTTTCTGATTTTTTGGACTGTTTTCCCAAGAAGAAGAAGTTTGATTATGATGAAGACAATTTTTTTTTAACCCGAGAGAAAAGGGGGGAAAGAGAGGGAGGGAGAGGGGGGGGGAGAGGGAGAGGAGGAAGAGAGAGGAGGGGAAAGAGAGAGAGAGAGAGAACAGAGAAAGAGAAGAAGCAGTACCAACAGTTTGACAGATTACTTTAGGCCCGTTTTATTTGGGGGGTCGCTGGCGCCTGTGGTGAAAACCCCCCTCCCGTGGGACCCCCCCCTCCTGGGTTTTTCCCCCTCCCTCAGGAGGAATGAAACCAGACGAAACCACAACCCCCAAAAAATTTTAAGTCATGAGGGGGAAAAATTGGGGCCCGGGGGGGTTTTTGTGTGAATTGATCCATGATGGAAACCACCAAACCCCAAAAAAAAAAGTGTCACTAAAGGTTCTTTGGCCCGGGGGGGTTGTGTGTGAATTGATCCATGGGGGGGGTCCACAGCTAAAAAATTAGTGTCACTGAGGGGAAAAAGCCTGGGTGTTGTTTGTGAATTGATCCATGACGGGGGGCCCCAGCTAAACATTGTGTCACTGAGGGAAAGCCGTTGGGGTTGTGGGTGAATTGATCCATGGGCGGAAACCACAGCTAAACAATTAGGTCACTGAGGGGGGGCCCCGGGGGGGTTGTGTGTGAATTGATCCAAAAAAAGAATCCACAACTAAACAATTTGTTCCCCGAGGGGACAGCTGGGGTGTTGTGTGTGAATTCCCCAAAAAAAAAAAGAAAAACCCCAGCACACTATCCCCCTGACACGCAGCCCCCCAAGTGTCCCCTCTGTTGGGTTACCTGGGACGATCTGATCTCCAAACTGCCCCTTTGTGCCCCGGGGGCCGGGGGTTGCAACAGAAGGAGTTTTCCCCCGCTGCTGTGTAGATCAAACCCCCCAGTTTCAGTTTCCTCAAAAGGGGGGGGTCCCCCGTATGTTGATTGGGCCACACACACTGCACTGCATCAGCCCAAACCCCCAAACCCCCGCACAGTGGGGCCCCCGGGTTTTAAAAGCAAATGAATCCCTTAAAAAAATAAAAATAAAAAAAAACTGAAGGAAAAAGGGGGGAGGGGACAAAAGAACCCCTTTTTTAAAATTCACATAGCCATCATCTTTTTTCCCCCCTGGTCAGACAAAGGGGAAAAAAAACAACAAAAATGGGGGAAAAGGCCAAGGGGTTATCCTCCCCCAAAAAAAAGGGGAAAAAACAAAGGGGGTAATAGGGGACCCTTTTTTAAAAGGCGCACGTACACACATAAAATAAAAAAACACACACACACACACACACACACACACAAAACACTCACACACACATACATGCACGCAAGCACACACGCCCCCCACGCCCCACACACCCCCCACACAAAACACACCCCCAAAACACACACACCCCACCCCACACACACAAACACACAACACACCACACACCAAAAAACGAAAAACCCATTGACTAGTTTGTTGGGAGGCAATCTTAAAGGGGAAAAAGCAGGCGCGAAATTTTCCCCGAAAAAAACCCAACCAAAAATGTTAACGCCCCTCCCAGCCAGAAGGGGAAAAACACCCAGGGGACACACAACGGGGAAAACTGTTCATTTCAATGGGGGGGGAAAAAGGGGAAAGGGGAAAAGGGGGAGGGGACTTAGCGATGGGGGGGGGGGGGGGGGGGGGGGGGTTTTATTAAGGGGGGGCTTAGAGGGGGGGGGAAAGGGGGATAAAGAGGAGGGGAAAAAAAAGGGAAAACCCCCAGCGATTTTTGACAGGGTTTTTTCGGGGAAAAAATTTTGGGGGGGGGGGGGGGGGGGGGGGGGGGGGGGGGTAAACAAAGGGGGTTTTTTAAAAGGTTTTTGTAGCTGGTTTTAGGGAGTGGGAAAAGAAAATATTGGAGGGGGGTTTTTTTTTGGGGGGGTTGGTAAAAGTCTAAGTGGGGGGGGGGGGGGGGGTGGGGGGGTGGGGGGGGGGGATTTCTATAATATTATATATATAAATATATAAATATATATATATATAATATAATAACTATGATAATACAATAAAAGATATAGAAAGGATAGTAATGAAAATAATGATAGTAGTAGACAGCGGAACATTCCCTAGTCAACACTCAAATAAGAAACCTAGCCTTCCAACACAACCAATGAGTGCAACTGTCGAGAGCCGTGCCATTTTTTTCTGAACACAATGGACATACCAGACACGGAACATTCCCAGCAACCCTCAAAGTAGAAACCTAGACTAGCAACACACCTATGAGTGCTCAACGTTATCGACCGCTGAGAAACCTTCCCCATACAACAGCCTTTGGCCAGTACCTCCCCCCCCCCCCCCCCCCCCCCCCCCCCCCAGGAGTCCTGCCTTATGAACGGGAGAAGAAGACCTTCCTATAGTACTGTTGATTCACAACATGCTCAACACCCATCAGTGACTGATTATTGATGATGTTTTTTAAAAAGTGAGTGAGAGTGTGTGTGTGTGTGTGGTGTGTGTAAGTGTGTGGTGTGTGTGTGTGTGTGTGTGTGATTGTGATATGTGTGGTGTGCAAACCTTCCACTGTTATGTCCTCATAATGATCATAACTCAACCCAGAATACTGTTTACATGTGGTCCCCCCCTGTCTTTCTGTGTGTGTGTGTTTGTGTGTGTGTTGTGGTGTGTGTGTGTGTTGTGTGTGTGTGTAACACATGATACCCTGTTTTTCATTGGATCATTCCTACCTTTTCTCAACCAACATGAGCATATTAAAATGCCCAACACATTATTTACCTGTTAGGATGAACATCATCCCACAGCATTGTTTACTTTTTTCAACAGCAACTGTTTGTATGAACATTCCCAATCCCCCACACCATACCCCCCACCCCATAGTGATGGGAGAGATTTGACTCTCCCTCTCCTCCCCACCCCCCCCCCACACCATTTACCCTCCTTCCCCCCCCACGTCCCTTTTGTTTCTCATCTTCCCCAACCCCACCCTCCCCCAATTAAAACCTTATCACCCATTAAATCGTTGCCATCCCCTTTCCCTCCCTTATGAACATTACCCACACTCGCTTATACAACTACCCACGCATAACTACTATCCCCTCCTTCACCAACCCAGCAAAATTCATTGAATTATTAATTTATTTCACTTGAATATATTCCCATTCCTTTTTTTTTAAATTACAATTACTTTCATTTTATTTCATCTATTTTATTTATTTTAATTAACAACTACTATCATTATTATCATTACTATCCTTTCTATATCTTTTTTATTGATTATCAATATATAATATATATATATTATATATATTTATATAATAGTATATAAAATATCATCCCCCCCCCCCCCCCCCACTTACGTCACTATCAATCCACCTTAACCACAACCCTCACAAGGATATCATACCACCACCACTAAACAAAGCGTACCCAACCATTGCAAAACCCCATCGTTTCAACCCCCACCCCCCCTCCTTTTCCTCTCCCCAAAATCCCCTCTGGTCGTTTTCCGTCTGAAGCCATTTTTCTGAACACATGGACAGATAAGTCACCTTCGTTTCTTTGTTGTACTGTCCTAAATGTTAAATGTGATCTGTTTTATTTTTTTGCCTGAAGAAGACCCAAGAGATCGAACTGCATTGATGTCTTGTCCTGTGCTTTGTTTGTCAATGTCCTTGGCGGTAACAAACCCCCACTCTTTCTAAATTTTGCTTCATTCCTGCCCTCAGTCACTCCAATTTTGAAAACAAAGAAGAACAAGAACGAGAACAAGAAGAGCAAGAAGAAGAAAGAAGACAGTGAAAGAAAGAAGTATGAAGGAGAAGCAGGTGAGGAAGAAGAAGAGAGAAGAAGAAGACGAAAAAGAAGGAGAAGAAGGAGAAGGAGGAAGAAGGAGAAGGAGAAGAAGGTAGAAGAAGAAAAAGAAGAAGAAGAAGAAGGAAGAAGGAGGAGGAGGAAGAGGAGAAAAAAGAAGAAAATAAGAAGAAGAAAAGTGAAGGAAGAAGAAGAAGAAGAAGAAGAAAAGGAAAAAAGTAAACAAAAACCCCCAAAATTGACATGTCCTGACTATTATCATTAGACGTCTGGGAAGGAAACAAAAGACCCCCCAAACCAAGCAGCTGACTATAACTGACAGAACTAAATTTACGGCCATGTCCAGAGGGTGTCTCAGTGGCAGTGGAACCGAGGAACCATAGCAGCATAGTTCTTGGTCAAACTTGACTTAAACAGAACACTTACAGAATACATACCCACATGCTCAAAAAAATGTTTACGCCTGTTCTAAACAGTGAATTTTTGTGGTTACGTTTTTTGTGTTACCGTAACGCACCGCCTCATTCTATGGTTTCGTTCTACTATACATTTTGTCCCTGTCTTTCTGTATTTGCCTCTCCGCATAAACCTAGACCAGAAGAAGTCTTCTACACAAGAATGGGACATCATACACAAACTTGAAGGTCACATTGGAGACTGCAGACCCATGTCAGATCTGGACCGCCTGTTTGTGATGCGATACCAGAAAAATTTGTTGGCTTTAATCCATGGGTCACATGTCATCTCTACACCAAGTTTAACTGAGATCACAGTGCAGCAGTTTCTTCGTTATCCTGCGTAACAGACATACAGACAACAGACAGACAGACAGACAGCAAACCAACAGAAGAGAGTAACTCTCAGGACGGAAGTAAAAAACATCACCTTGACATCGTCTATGAATACAGATCGACAGGTGATGCACAAACGTAAAGTAATAACGAAGAAATTTAAGCGACAATCGAGGGGTGGGGGTGTGAGAGGGGTGGTGGTAAAACATTAACTTCCTAAGATTGAAACTGTTTAAAAAGTAGGATTCAAAATGTGTTGCATGAGAGAAAGGTGATCAAGTGTGCAAAAACAAAACAAAAACAACACACACACACACACACACCCCACACACACACACACCACTACATACAACACACACACACACACACACACATACACACACAAAACCCCACAACAACCCAAACAGATGAAGTGCCAGTCCAAGACCGCAGAACGTGTTTGTTGCTACTGTTTTTTTGTTGAACATTACTTCAACATACGCAGGCTGTTTGTAGTTGCCTTTGTTGTTGATAGTTATTGCTTGCTGTTGTCGACGTCGTAGCCATAGTCTGGCTGTCTGAGTCCTTACACTAAAAACTTTAGGGTCTCAGATAGTGGATGGATCAGGTAACTTTAGGGAACTTATGGGAGAGAGGACTGGGGCGCGCGCGCAGGTGTGCACGTGTGGTGTGTGTTTGGGAGGGAGACTAAGGTGGCGCGTGTGCATGTTTCACGAGTAGGTGTGATGTTGGAGGGATGGCAAATGGGCACGCCAGGACTCCCCCACTAGACTCATGGGAAGTCATGGAGGCACATCAAATGGTGCAAAAACATCGTGTGTGGCAACAAAACGAAATACAAAATTACGAAACAAGAAATGAACTGCGATTGAGCCAAAATAGAACAGGCTGAAGTGAAAGCAGCTTGATAACACTGAAGAAAAAGGCAATTTGTTTTTTTTTGCACAATATGAATTTTATACATATTACAACATTGTGGGAAAATGAGGGCGAAGGATAAATGGTGTGTGACACCAATGAAACACAGAGAGAGAGAGAGAGAGAGAGAGAGAGAGAGAGAGAGAGAGAGAGGAGAGGAGAGGGGGAGAAGAATTTGCGAGAAGAGAGAGGGAGAGACAGAGAGAGAGCGACACAGGAGACATAGAACATAGAGAGAAACAGAGAGAGATAACGACAGAGAGAGAGAGAGGAGAGAGAGAGAGAGAAGAGAGAGAGATAGACGAGAGAGAGAGAACCCAGGGACACACAACACACACAGCACAGGTACACACACACACACACACACACACACACACACACACACACCCACACACAGAGTGACAGAGAGAGACTGACAGACAGACAGAGAGACATAGGGAGAGACGAGAGGAGAGAGAGTGAGTGGGAATGAGAGAGACCGATGAGAGAGACAGGAGATATCCAGAACAGATAGAGAGAAAGAGGAGATTACGAGAGAGAACAGAGCGTAGAGAGAGCGAGGAGAAGAGAGAGAGAGAGAGAGAAGAGAGAGAGAGAGAGAGAGAGAGAGAGAGAGGAGAGTACAGCAGACATCAGATAACTTACCCAGAAAGGCCATTGGAGTAAACTTCAAGTGGAACATGTCCACTTCAATCACTAAATGCAAGAAACACCTTTCCTCCAAAGATATATGGCCATCGGAAACTATCCAGGTGGAAAATGTCCATTTCAATCACTATAATAGCAAAGGAAACCACCTTTCCCTCCAAAGATATATGGTGTCCATCGGAAAACGTCCAGTGGAACATGTCCTATTCAATCACTATAATGCAAGGAAACCACCTTTCCCTCCAAAGGAATATGGCCCATCGGTAAACGTCCCCAGTGGAACATGTCTATTCAATGACTATAATGCAAGGATACCACCTTTCCCTCCAAAAGAAATATGGCCATCGGAGAACGTCCTGTGGAACAGATGTCTATTCAATCACTAAATGCACAGGAAACCGACCTTTCCTCCAAAGATATTATGAGCCATCGGAAAAACGTCCAGAGAACATGTCTAGTTCCAATCACTATAATTGCAAGAAACCACCTAGTCCCTCCCAAGAATATGGCCATCGGAAAAACTTCCAGTGGAACATGTCTATTCAATGACTAAATGCAAGGAAACTACCTTTCCCTCCAAAGATCTATGAGCCATCGGAAAACTTTACATGGAACATGTCATTCAATGACTATAAATGCAAGAAACCACCTTTCCCTCCAAAGATATATGGCCATCCGGACAACTCCAGTGGAAACATGTCTAATTCAATGACTATAATGTCAAGGAAACACCTTTCTCCCTCCAAAGATATATGGCCATCGGAAAACGACCAGTGGGATACATGTCTATTCAATCACTATAATGCAAGGAAACCACCTTTCCTCCAAAGATATATGCCAGGGGAAAATTTAAAAAGGGAAAACATGTCTATTCAATCACTATAATGCAAGGAACCACCTTTCCCTCCAAAATATAGGGCCCAAATGGGAAAAAACTTCCAGTGGAACATGTCTATTAAATCACTATAATGCAAGGAAACACCTTTCCCCCTCCAAAGAAAAATTGGCCATGGGAAAACTTCCGGGTGAAAAATTCTATTCAATACAAAAAGCACGGAAACCCCCTTTTCCCTCCAAAGATATATGCCAAACGAAAACTTCCGGGGAACATTTCATTCAATCACAAAAAATGCAAGGAAACCACTTTCCCCCTCCAAAGATATATGGCCATCGGAAACTTCCAGTGGACATGTCCTTAATCAAACTAAAATGCAAGGAAACCCCTTTCCCTCCAAAGATAAAATGGCCACGGAAAAATTCCAGTGGAACAGAATGTCTTTAAAAGCTATAACCCAAGGAAACCCCCTTTTTCCTCCCGATAATGGCCATGGGAAAAATTTCCAGTGGAAAAATGTCTTTTTAAAAACCCTATAAAGCAAGGAACCACCTCCCCTCCAAAGATATTTGAGGAATTTTATTAAAAAGGGCATCAGTTTCTTAGAAGGCGAAAAAGCAAAATCAATCACCATAGTTAAGAAACAGGATTTTTTTCAGGAAGCAAACATGTTATTGAAAGATCTCTTCCTTAAATTTTTTTAATCAAAACACAAAAAATGAGAGAGAGAGAGAGAGGAGAAGAGAGAGAGAGAGAGAGAAGACCGACAGACAAGAGAGAGGAAAGGGGAAAAGAGAGAGAGAGAGAGAGGGGGACAGCAAAAACAAACAAAGTTTTTTAATAAATGTAGGCCATGGTTTCCTTCAGTAAGGGGTACAATTCAACAAAAACAAATAACATTTCATAGAACAAGGTAAAAATATAGTCTACAACGAAAACTAAAAAGATAAGCATAGTAAGTTTCACACATTAATACTACGTTGATTCATTTCCCCTGACCATAACTGTGCGCCTTTTGAAGGGGCCTGTGTAAATAAATAAATGCGTGCGTCCCAGCTGGAAGAAAACAAGGGTTTTTTCAAAGAATTTCCAGGAATATATTCAAACTTTAAATCTTGCAAACAGGAACAAAAAAAGTAAAAATGCAATTCATTTGCGTTTGCATAAATGTACTAATGCGTTTTATTTCCCTTATCTAAATTTTTGTCAGAAAACTTCAACTGCCCGCAAAAATTAAGCGAAGATATTTTTCACAAACTAGATATCCCAAAAGTTTTAAAAACAACATCTCACTGTTCTGGATGTTGCATGCAGTGTTGGCGAATCTCAATCATCTTGCGAAGTTGTTTTTAAAAAATCATTTACATTTCCCGCCCCTTAATACATCCAGGGCAAAAAAACCCAAATCCATTTTTGAAAAAGAGTATTCCGAAAGAGAGAGAGAGAGAAAGAGAAGGGGGAGAGAAAAGAAAAAGAGAGAGAGAGAGAAGAGAGAGAGAGAAGTAAATAAAACCCCCCCGGGATTTGGGGGTACTTTTGGGGCCCGTTTTAAACTGTCGCTGACACATGTGGTGCTTATCCCTCAGAGGCCTGACCCATGATGATCCCCAACGAACCCTCATTGTGGTCAAGGGGGTGAAGTCCGTGGCGTTCGTGTGATTCATCACACGGAACCACACGATACCACGCCCAGACTCCCGGGCCCAAAGAATGTCTCCTCCGGTTGGGTTGCCTGGGGGACGAACTAATCCAAATACCCCTTGTGCTGCTGCTGGGGCCCTTGCGACCGATAACCCAACGCTGCTGTTAATTTACAAAATTCAGTTTCGTTTCCTCAAAAAAAGGGGTCACTGCACGTGAATTAGCCATTATAGCGCACGCATATCGGTAAAGCGCGAGTCCCCAACGTGACGGGTTCACAGCTGGATTGAGGAACCTTGGCCACTGAGTAAATAACGTTGAATACACTGAATTGGGTTTGTGTCACTGGGGAAAGGAAGGTGGGGTAGGGGGGGGAGCTTGAATAACGACATGTTCACCTTCCCCATCCCCACCCCCTTAAAAGAAACATAGTTCGATAGTAGAAGGGGCTTGATGGGGATATAAATCTTAGAAGTACTGTACAGAAAACAGCAGCAGCAGCAGAGCAGTTTTAGCAGAAGAATAGAAAGTTTGAAATAGCAGAAGTATTAGTAGTACATAGGGAGCACACCAGTATTGTAGCGAAGTAGATAGTATATTAGCAGAGTAGTAGCAGTAGAAGTAGTAGAGTACAGTAGTATTTGTAGTAGTAAAGTAGTTGGTTTAAAAGCTGAAGGCAAAGAAAAGAAAACAAGGAAGAAATGACATCAACAGCAAACAGGACCAGATTTTAAAAAAGGCGCAACTGCAAAAAAGGACCAAGATAAAAAAGGACGTCAACAGCAAACAGGGCCAAGATTAAAATGGGCGTCAACAGCAAACTAGACCAAGATTAAAATGGACGTCAACAGCAACAGGGGACCAAGATTAAAATGGACGGTCAACAGCAAACAAGGAACCAAGAATAAAAGGATGGGATGTCAACCAGCAAACAGGACCAAGATAAAAGGATGTCAAAAGCAAACAGGACCAAGAATAAAATGGACGTCAACAGCAAACAGACCCAGATTAAAATGCGGATGTCAACAGCAAACAGACCAATATTAAAATGGACGTTCAACAGCAAAACAGGACCATGAGAAAAAGGACGTCAACACAAACAAGGACCAAGAATAAAATGGACGTCAACAGCAAACAGACCAAGATAGAAAATGACGTCAACAGCAAACAGCACCAAAATAAAATGGACGTCAACAGCAAACAGGACCAAATATTACAATGGAGACGTCAACAGCAAACAGGACCAAGATGAAAAATGGACGTCAACAGCAAACAGGGAACCAATATGAAACTGACGTCAACAAGCAAACAGCACCAAAGATAATAATGGACGTCAACACAAACAGCACCAAAGATTACAATGGACGCCAAACAGCAAACAGGACCAAGAGTGAAAATAGGACTCAACAGCAAACATGACCAAGATGAAAATGGACGACAACAGCAAACAGACCAAAGATTTAAACACGAAAAGGAAGAGACGCATTACTAAAAGGGGAACACTAATACACAGGCGTGTGCACACCATGCACCACACCTCCAACACACACGACACACACTCACACACACACAACCACACAACACACACACACTACACCCACATACACACACATACACACACTCACAGCATCATATATGCACATGTCCATAACACACCACACACTACACACACACACACATCACACACACACACACACACACACACATCACACACTCACACAATAGTTTTTAGCCCCAAACAGAAATAAACAACAGTGCAACAACCACAACAACAGCAACACCACCACCACCACCAAACCAACAGCAACAACAACAG
>JAMYXO010008402.1:0-10888 GCA_033310375.1 Conus canariensis
ACAAATGAAGTGAACATAAATCTGATTGTATTGATTTAGAGGGAATGAGTTTGGGCATTAAATGTGAAGAGGGGAGCCGGGGAGGGTTGTCAAAAAGAGGAACGATTTAATTCCGTTGAAGCTGTATTTTGTTATGGTGGTGGCTGATGATGTCACTGTGGAGGTTGCTGTTGCTGTTGTTACGTGTCATTGTTTTGTGCATTCTTCACCACGCTGCTCATTGATGACGCTCTCCCATACACAAACCACACTTCATCCGGACACGGCCTTAGCCACAACCAGTCCCAGGGAGCAATGTGTTTCAGGGAGAACCAATATCAACAGGAACAATGACAAATACATCAGCAAGTGAAGGTCTTCGTAGCCAGATGCTCAAATGGGCACCTCTCTCGTGGTGACCCAAGGCAAATGAAATGTTCTGTTCGGGAGTTACCTTCCCCTTACCTCCCCTGATTGATCAGTCTTGGATTAGCTCGTGTCAACTCTTTCAAATGGGAATGCCTCAGAACCTTCATCATTATTATGTCTATGTCGCTGAAGTCACACAAATAAATGTATCTTATTCTTTACAACTGTGTTGGACCGAAAAGCCCATATTTTTTAAAAACTAAACTGGTATTTTGCACGATCGATTTTGGCGCCTCTTTTTCTCCTTCGCCCGCCAGTTAACATGGTTTGTTCGGGAGTTACCTTCCGTCTGACCTCCTTTGATTGATGAATCTGGATTATTTCGTGTCGACTCTTTAACATGTCAGTGCCTCGGAACCTATATCATTATTATGTATACGTCGCTAAAGTCACAACAATGAATGTACTTTATACCTTGGACCAAAAAGCCCATATTTTCCCTAAACTGGTATCTTGCATAATCAATTTCGGCGCCATTTTTCATCTTTCGCCAACCAAACCTGGACTATTTCTTGATTTCCCAAAAGTTTGTGAGAAAAACTGTCGAATCAAAAACGTACGTTCCAAGTCAAGTCCGTAAGCTCTCATTTCGTGCATCGCATGCCTACGATCTTTTCCGCACAAGTTTGCGACTCTACGACATGACTGACGATGCCGACCTGTCTGGAACAGTCGCCTTCTTCGTTCCACTTTGTGTCATTGTTGGAGTTGTGCGCTAATTGTCACTCTACGAAATTCAGACTTCCCGATCGACATGTTGTTGATGACTCCATGTCCATGATAAATACAACTGAAAATGTATAGACATTATTGGTCCGTTTCCACAGAGTATTTTTCCAGAGCTAATGTCGACAGCCAGGCGAGTAGGAAAGCCAGTTGTGTTTGGTACTCCTTTTCAAAGACCAAGTTCTCCGCTCAGATACAGTCTTGGAGAATCACATCTACAGGTGTGAACAAACTGAAACGCCTGCTGTTCAGTCATGACAAAAAGAGTTCATGCTGTTTGGTGTTTCTCATCGCAATAGAGAAACATTGGACACAAACTCGTTCACTGCGGGTTCATTCTCCGATTTTAATCACCAACAATGTCTTACAGCGACAACGTTATCCAGTGTGACATGTTTCATATTATTCCTTGGGTTCTGAAGTTGTCATCCATAGTCTATGAATATGTTGGAATGCTTTGAACGGACGGCGAAGCAGAGAACACGGAAGCTACTACAGAAAGCACAAACTTGTGTCAGTTCCTGCTTCGCCAGGCCCGTTTGGTCTGCGGCACCGTGTTGCTGACACCCACACTCACACATATACACACACCTACAACTACACACACATTACACACACATCGCACACACACACACACACACACACACACACACACACACACACACACACACACACACACACACACACACACACACACACACACTATTATTGTTATCTTGTCAGAAAAACGTCAAGAATAA
This sequence comes from Conus canariensis, assembly GCA_033310375.1. Classification (NCBI taxonomy): domain Eukaryota; kingdom Metazoa; phylum Mollusca; class Gastropoda; order Neogastropoda; family Conidae; genus Conus; species Conus canariensis. The sequence goes on from JAMYXO010008402.1 coordinate 1,875, forward strand.
GTTAAGATGACAATTAGGTCCCGTAATCACTGATTGAACATGACACATAAGACATCTTCAGCACTCTTTAATGGCATTTCACTAATTAAGAAGGGAATTGGTCAAAAGCAATATCCCAGACAACGTGACAAAAAGAACACACACACACACACACACACACACACACACACACACACACACACACGCACGCACGCACGCACGCACGCACGCACACACACACACACACATACACACATATACACACACACACACATACACACACACACACACACACACACACACACACACACACACACACACACACACACACACACACACACAAATGTAACACAGCATGAGACAGATCAAACAGACCGAGAGGAAATACGAGAGTCAGACAGACAGACAGACAGACAGACAGACAGACAGACAGACAGACAGACAGACAGACAGACAGGACACAAAGAGACACAAGAGGTACAGCGACGAGTACAGACAAAAGAATGAGACAAACAGAGATAGACAGAGGAAAGCAGGGATGGGATTACGAAATGACAGCAACCAACAACAGCAACATGGACAAAAGACATCCAGCAAAAATAGGAAATAACTGACGAACGACTTTTTAATAAAGAAATCAAGAGAGAAAGATACAAAGGAAAGAAAGCAACGTTGAAAGTTGGGGGGGGAGGGGGGGGCAGAAGAAAGAAAAAAGGAGAGAAAACAGGATACACAGGAAGAAAGAACGAAAGAAAGGGAGTAAAGAAGACTGGAAGATAGGAAGAAAGAAGGAAAGATCGATAGATAGAAAGAAAGACAAACATCAACCAACAAAAAGAAAAGTGCACACCGAAACAAGGCACAATTGACACAAAGTTGCCATCCGTCTGTCTGGAGAGACAATGGTGTTGTGCTGCAGGTGAAGTCTCCGTCATCAGTGTCTGTGGGTGCCGACGCCATTCTTTGCCCGTCTGCGGCGCCTCCGTTCTTCCCACTGGGCCTCTCTCCTCTGCTCTGCTCTGCTTGCTTGATGCCGGCCTTGATGGTGGACCGCCAGCTGACCCGGTCTGAAGCTGATGTCTCCAGGTCTGCTGGGTCGAGGTTGCCAAAGTCAAACACAGAAATTTTCGACAACAACAACAACAACAAGAGTACAGAAAGAATGAAAGGGAGACACGATGAGGATGTTTTCAATAAAGAGAGAAATAGACAACAAAACAACGCAAAAATTGACAAGACATGAACATAGAAATGGTCAATGAAGTACAGAGAGAATGAAAGACGGACACGAGCAAGTTTGAAGAGAGAGAGAGAGAGGAGAGAGAGAGAGAGAGAGAGAGAGAGAGAGGAGAGAGAGAGAGGAGAGAGAGAGAGAGAGATACAACAAAGCAACTCCAGAAACAGGATACAAAGACATAAACTGAATTTTTAAACAGTAAAGTATAGGAAAAATGATAGAAGATGGACAAAGAAAAACAGGAGTTTTTCAAGAAGAAGAAGAAAGAAAGAAGAAGACGCTCAACAAGAGAATGTTTTTGGTTGCTTGTTTGTTCTCTTCGTGGGCAACAACAGTATGCTGTATTCGCCTCCCGTTTATCTCGTCTGACCTAACTGGCAGACCACACAACGTACATCTTGTTCCGCTGGTTTCTCCCCGAGTTTTTTTCTCCCATCGGGAGGAGGACGACTGGCTATTCTGTCATAGAAATAACACCACGGTTCAATGGGAACAGGTCGACCTCAAGCTCTCGCCCCCTACCGTCGGCAGCGCAAATTTTTCGCTTTGTGAGTGTGCTTGTTTGTTTGTTTTTTCCTTTTCGTGGGAAGGCGAAGATAATGCCGAGTACGCTGCTTTCCCTCCGAACACGTTCATGCATGCGTGCGTGCGTGCATGCATGCATGTGTGTCTGTTTCTCTATGTGTATGCGCGCGCGTAGCTGCATATGTTGGTGCCGGTCTGTTCGTCGGAACATACAGCAAGATTTCTTTGTAATTGTTTCCTTTGAAAGTGATGGTGGTGGGTTTAGTTCAAAAAGGAGCAAGAGATGCTGTACGTATTGTTTTAATTACTGTTTACGTTTCCTGCCCCATTTTGGATTTCTTTTCAAATTAGAAACCAAAATTAATCAGAAGTTATAACATTTTTAAAGAAAAAGAAAGCATTAACTACGAGGAATATTGCTAAACAAAAACCAAACCCATAAAAACTTTTTAAAAAAAGAAAGGCTGAGCAGGACTGAAGTATGATCTATGGCATGGCTCCTATTAAAACCAACTTCGCCAGTCCTGTGTGTTTGATACCAAATCTAATCACAGTTGCTGTTATGGATATGACGGTAAACACTCTACAAAACTCTTTGACAGTGAAAGCGACAGAAATATAAGAAAGCAATAAGAGTGCGTTTGAACATACTGCCACGTTACGTGTGCGAGCGCGCGCGAACTCATTCCACTTTCTCCGTGTGTGTGTGTGTGTGTGTGTGTGTGTGTGTTGTGTGTGTGTATGTGTGTGTGTGTGTGTGTGTGTGTGTGTGCGACTGTAGTTTAAAATACAGTGGTAGATATTGGTGTGACTGTAGTTTAAAGTACAGTGGTAGATATTGGTGTGACTGTAGTTTAAAGTACAGTGGTAGATATTGGCGTGACTGTAGTTTAAAGTACAGTGGTAGATATTGGTGTGACTGTAGTTTAAAGTACAGTGGTAGATATTGGTGTGACTGTAGTTTAAAGTACAGTGGTAGATATTGGTGTGACTGTAGTTTAAAGTACAGTGGTAGATATTGGCGTGACTGTAGTTTAAAGTACAGTGGTAGATATTGGTGTGACTGTAGTTTAAAGTACAGTGGTAGATATTGGCGTGACTAGTAGAAAGAAACTCGTGGAGAGCGTGGCAGCAGAGAGTCCTCAGAAGAGAAGCCCCTTCAAGCAAGTGTTTCGGCCCTTATCTCCTGACACTCTAGGGGGGTTGGGCCACACCCGGTTCATGACTCCGGATGTCCCTCTGCTGCCCCTTTTTTTCCCATCTTGGGACGAGCCATGGCTGGGATTCGAACCCATGACCCTCTGGACATGCTCATTTTCCACTTAATGACTCGCGCTTTAACCACTGAGCCACAGGGACACCTGATATTTGTAGGGAAATTAAGCCTTATGAAGTTCACTTTTGTTCCTCCTTGACCAGATCCAGCTTGAACACCTCTCTGCCGCTTCTGCCATTGCTTTCAGGGCTCTGGTTTTTTCCTTCCCTGCAACTGAGAGCTGTTTCATGAGGCTGTATGCAGACGTTCCTACAAACCCCCTAGCTCCAATTTCTGCAGTGAGGACTTTGACCTGATAGCCTTCTCTCCTCAGGCTGTTTGCCAGATCAGCATACTTTTCAGTCTTGTAGATTTGAGCTGCCTCCATTCTGTTCTCATATGGCACCGTGAGCTCGATCATGATCAGCTGCTTGGTTGACTTAGAGTGGACTACTACGTCTGGTCTCATGCCACTCTTGCTGATGATCTCTGGGTGACTCTTCCATTCTGGGAGGTCTGCAGTGCACTCCCAGTCATCTGCCCCGTCCAGCAGACTCTGCCTGCATGTTTCGAGTGGCACTGTTGTTCTTGGCCATGATTTGCTGCCTCCTGCCGTGAAGAATGTTGCGGGTGCTTTTGGAGTCCTGATTTTCCCTTTTGTGGTGTTGGTACTAGCCCAGACTACTTGTACAATTTCTTTGAGCACTTGGTTGTGCCTCCATGTGTACCTTCCTTGAGCCAGGGCTACTTTACATGAGCTTAGGACATGCTCCACTGTTTGTTTTTCATGGCAGAGGGGGCATGCAGGATCGTCTGTTTTCCCCACTTCACCAGGTTTGCATTTGAGGGCAGAAGGTCATATGCAGATCTGAGAATGAAGCTGATCCTGAGAGGGGCCATGTGCCAAATGTCATTCCAAGTGAGACTTCTTTGGAGTGCATTCTCCCACGTTGTCCATTGCCCTTGCTGGCTCTGCTGGACTGCTTTTTGGAGTCTTTTTTGGTCTTCTTCTTTTCTCATCTCCTGAATCATCATGTCTCTTTTGGCTTTTCCTTTGGCCTTTGACCACCATTCAGTTTTGGTCACCCCAGTCCCTGTCTGTTGGTCTGTGTGTGTCCTGTTATTTCTCTGATCTTGAGACTTTCTTTTGCAGAATCCATCGCCTCTTGAACTTTCCATTTTCTGCCTGTCTTCAGCTGGGGCTTAATTGCTTCTATCACCTTGTCTCCTGAGTCCTCCAGCATGCTTTGAAGTCTGATCTTCCCTGCTTTGTATTCCTCCAGGATGGATTTCAGGGGTAGTTTCAGCTTTGCTTGGCGACAGTACAGCGCTATGTCAGTCAGACAGGGTGGGACACCAAGCCATTTCCTTGTGAACTTGTTGATTTTGGCTTCCATTGCCTCCACTATGCTGGTGCAGATGTCGTATATCATCAGAGGCCATAGCAGCTTTGGTATCAGCATGAACTGCAGACACCAGACCTTGTATTTGCCAGGGAGCCCACACTGGTCAATGGTCTCCAAGCCTTCCTCCGCCATCTGCTTGGTTTCTTTTGCTCTTTGTGTGTCTTTCAGCGTATCATCATACCATCTTCCAAGGCTCTTGACTGGTTCTTCTGTGACTGTTGGAATGGCCTGGTTGGCAACACTGAAGACCACAGATCCGGCCACTTTTCCTTTCCTCAGTGAGAGACTCCGTGATTTCTTTGGCTTGAACTTCATTCTGGATGAGGCAACTATGTCGTCCAGCCTCTCCAGCACATGACGTGTCTCGTCTTCTCTGGATGAAATCACTGTAGTGTCATCCATGAAGGCCTTGAGAGGAGGCATCTTGTATCCATCGCCAAGGTCTGTTTGTCTCGCGTTGTTTGTTGCTGCTTTCAAGATGAGTTCCATTGCCAGCACGAACAGTATTGGGGAAATTGCACAGCCCATTGCAATACCCACTTCCAAGTTGATCCAGTCTGTTGTGTACTCCTTGGTAGAGAACCGCATTGAGAAGCCATTGAAGTACTTCTTGAGCATGTCGCGGATGTTCTTTGGCACATGGTACATCTCAAGAGCCAACTGTATCATCTCATGGGGCACAGATCCATATGCGTTTGCCAGATCAAGCCACACTACGTCCAGGTCTCTCTTTTCTGTTTTTGCTTTTTGGATTGCGTCCCAGATCATTGTGGCGTGTTCTACACAGCCCGCCACGCCTGGGATGCCACCTTTCTGGACTGACACATCCAAGTACTTGTTTTCCATCAGGTACTTGGTCAGCCTTGCTGCCATGACAGAGAAGAAGATTTTCCCTTCGACGTTCAGTAGTGATATTGGCCTGAACTGGCTAATGTCACTTGAGTTTTGCTCTTTGGGGATGTACACACCATCTGCCGTCATCCACTGGCCGCTGATCTTCTGGTTTCTCCAAGCCGATCGCAGCAGCCCGTGGAGCCACTCCAGCACCTTGGGACATTTCTTGTAAAGCTGGTAAGGTATTCCGTTTGGCCCTGGTGATGATTTGGCTCTGGCTTTGTCGACCACCTTCTTGATTTCCGCCAACGTTGGAGGCTTGCCATTGAACTGTTCCTCAGGGTTGGTTGGCCACACCAGACCTTGAATGTCGAGTGGTGCTTTGCTCTGTGGGTCAGAGTATGTTTTCCTCAGATGCTGCTCAAGAACTCCTTTGTCCACACTTAGGGTCCCAGATTTTGGCTGCTCAAACAGTGTTCTGGCAAACTGGAAGGGGTCTCTGAAGAAGCGCTCTTGTGTCTTCTTCTTTTTGCTCTTCCTCTTCCTCGCAGATTCCGCTTTGCTGAGGGCACTGTGTTTTTCTTTCAGGTCTTTCCACAGTTTTTCCAAGCCTTGTTTTTCAGCTGGCAGTGCGGTCTTCATTTGCATCTTGAGGTTTTTCTTTTGGACCCTGATCTTGTCCATCTTTTCTTGGCGTCTGGATTTCTTTGGAGGTGTTTTCTCTTTGGGTAGTTTTGCTCCATAGGCGTCTCTACATGTGGCATACACAATGTCCCCATATGTGGCTAGTTTGTGTTCCAGGGTGCTTTTTCCTATCAGTGCATCGAGTCTTTGGACGATTTTTGCATCCAGTTTCTCCCAATCTTCAGTTTCGTTTGCTCGTGGCAGGTTGAGTTTCAGGCGCCTGGCATCGAGGGCCTGTGCAAATTCCTCATCCGAACCAACAGCGTGGATGTCCTTGGCACTGTGGTTTAAATCCTGGCCTTGGTCTTCCGACGTCTTATCTGCTGATGCAGTGCGCTGCTGCTCATTCAGATGAGTCTTCACACATCCCATCTTTGTTCTGTGGATCTTCATGCCACGGGTGGTAGCGAAACGCTTTCCACAGACACATGGATATTCCATTTGGTCCATGTTCATAGTCCGTTTGGGATTTGCAGTCATGATTGGTTGAGCACCGATGGATTCATCATTCTCTCCCCCTTTCGGTGAATCCTGGGAGCATCTTTTCCTTTTATTTTTAGTAGCCACATGTTTAAGGCAAAGTGGGGAGCCAGCCCACAGAGCCCTTGGTTCTGGTCTTTCCCAGTGTCCTCCGGTCTTTCCCGGACGTCCTCCGGCCTATTCCCGGAAGTCAATGGTTTACCCATGCATCAGTAGAAAGAAACTCGTGGAGAGCGTGGCAGCAGAGAGTCCTCAGAAGAGAAGCCCCCTTCAAGCAAGTGTTTCGGCCCTTATCTCCTGACACTCTAGGGGGGTTGGGCCACACCCGGTTCATGACTCCGGATGTCCCTCTGCTGCCCCTTTTTTTCCCATCTTGGGACGAGCCATGGCTGGGATTCGAACCCATGACCCTCTGGACATGCTCATTTTCCACTTAATGACTCGCGCTTTAACCACTGAGCCACAGGGACACCTGATATTTGTAGGGAAATTAAGCCTTATGAAGTTCACTTTTGTTCCTCCTTGACCAGATCCAGCTTGAACACCTCTCTGCCGCTTCTGCCATTGCTTTCAGGGCTCTGGTTTTTTCCTTCCCTGCAACTGAGAGCTGTTTCATGAGGCTGTATGCAGACGTTCCTACAAACCCCCTAGCTCCAATTTCTGCAGTGAGGACTTTGACCTGATAGCCTTCTCTCCTCAGGCTGTTTGCCAGATCAGCATACTTTTCAGTCTTGTAGATTTGAGCTGCCTCCATTCTGTTCTCATATGGCACCGTGAGCTCGATCATGATCAGCTGCTTGGTTGACTTAGAGTGGACTACTATGTCTGGTCTCATGCCACTCTTGCTGATGATCTCTGGGTGACTCTTCCATTCTGGGAGGTCTGCAGTGCACTCCCAGTCATCTGCCCCGTCCAGCAGACTCTGCCTGCATGTTTCGAGTGGCACTGTTGTTCTTGGCCATGATTTGCTGCCTCCTGCCGTGAAGAATGGTGACTAGTTTAAAGTACAGTGGTAGATATTGGTGTGACTGTAGTTTAAAGTACAGTGCTAGATATTGGTGTGACTGTAGTTTAAAGTACAGTGGTAGATATTGGTGTTACTGTAGTTTAAAGTACAGTGGCAGATATTGGTGTGACTGTAGTTTAAAGTACAGTGGTAGATATTGGCGTGACTGTAGTTTAAAGTACAGTGGTAGATATTGGTGTGACTGTAGTAGTTTAAAGTACAGTGGTAGATATTGGTGTGACTGTAGTTTAAAGTACAGTGGTAGATATCGGTGTGACTGTAGTTTAAAGTACAGTGGTAGATATTGGTGTGGCTGTAGTTTAAAGTACAGTGGTAGATATTGGTGTGACTGTAGTTTAAAGTACAGTGGAAGATATTGGTGGGACTGTAGTTTAAAGTACAGTGGCAGATATTGGCGTGACTGTAGTTTAAAGTACAGTGGCAGATATTGGCGTGACTGTAGTTTAAAGTACAGTGGTAGATATTGTGTGACTGTATTAAAGTACAGTGGTAGATATTGGCGTGACTGTAGTTTAAAGTACAGTGGTAGATATTGGTGTGACTGTAGTTTAAAGTACAGTGGTAGATATTGGTGTGACTGGAGTTTAAAGTACAGTGTAGATATTGGTTGACTGGAGTTTAAAGTACAGTGGTAGATATTGGTGTGATTGCAGTGCAGATTTCTTCCCCTCCCACCTTCATTCTCTCTCTCTCTCTCTCTCTCTCTCTCTCTCTCTCTCTCTCTCTCTCTCTCTCTCTCTCTCTCTCTCTCTCTCCACTACCCTGGAAGGATGACAAAACTGTTGGTCCAAACAGTTCATTATGCCACCGATGAACTGAATCCTCATAAAATAATTACATATATAGAAAAGCGCGTACTCTGTGACGAAATGCTTTGGTTCCATTTGTTAGAGGGTCTGGACATTGAGTATGTAGGCTTTAAACCTGCTTGTGAGGGTGATTCCTTTCTTAATGACATCTGTTTTTCTGCACGAGCGTTTCTTATGACTCTGGCTTTGAGCAATCATCATTGAAAAAGGCACTGTACATAAATCATACGTGTCTGACATATCATTTTCGTCGATTTCTGCATTATGATCATTTGGCGCTCAATTGGAGGAGAGAAGCGATTGTTCCTTTTTCGTGTTCATTATCTGCAATGTTGTTTGTCTGGCCTGAAAGAAGAGCACAGAGGTCGAAACGCGTCATGGTTTTGTCTTCTTTGTTTAGCTCCCTTTTATCTGGCGGAAGACTTTTTTTCTGATAGGTTCGTTTCAAATGTCCACCTGCAGTCATCTCACTTTGAAATTAATTATTATCATTATTATTACCAATGCCAGTCCCTCAGCAATGAGCCTTATGATTTCTCCCTGCGTCTGTCTGTCTGGTTGTTCATGTATGTCAGCGGCATTACGCACAAAGACAAAACCAAAACCAAAACAACCTAAAGCAGCTATTGGAGTTGTAGGCAGGTGGTAAAGTGTGCACCCATGTCGTTGTGATGGTGTGGAGTGGTAGGCAGTGCAGGCGAAGACAGACTAATGAAGTCTTCCAATCGGACGACAGTGCAGGTTCCAAGACAAGCTGCAAGCAGTTCCAGAAAGGTCA
>JAMYXO010008403.1:0-10888 GCA_033310375.1 Conus canariensis
TTTGTGACTTGAATATGCAGTCCCTAGCCAAGTGTCCCGTCTTATTGCATAGGAAACAGGTACGCTCATCCACAGCCTTAACCACGTGGGCCTTCACCCTTGTTTGCTCACGTGATGCCGTGGGCCTACGGGTGTGCAATACGGGCCCGTTGTATGAGATATGTGCTGGTCTGCTATCCTCTGAATATGCTTCCGGGCTTTCCTCTTGTTCAGGCAAATCACGCCTCGCTTCCCGGTAAGTCTCTGCTGTCTCATGAACCTCAGCTATTGTGGTTGCACCTTTTTCCTTAATGTGGATTGTGAGGCCCGTCCCACAACCATCACGTATCTGTTCCTTCATCACCAGTGTCTTGAGGCCTTCAAAATCACTGTCTACTCCACTAAGTTCTACCCACTTGTTGAAATAGTGATCCAGTCTAACTCCGAACTGTGTGTATGTCTCACCCTGTTCGATTCTCGCCTCACGAAATTTACGCCTAAAACCTTCTTCAGTCAAATCATATGCCTTTAGTGGACGCTTCGCCCCAGTACTACTCTAGTACTCACTTTGTTTCCCTCCTGAGACTAATTTGGGCCATGCAATCCTGGCAGGCTCGCCACTTTGTCCAGGATGGGGGAAATCGTGATGGTATTGCTTAAGTGCACTAAGTTGATGTATTATTAGTCAGGTTTAACACACCAAGGTTATCTTTGCACTTGTACACGCATATGCACACTCATGCACCCACCAAACATTCACCTCTCTCTGGGAATGGGATGTCACGCATTCATTTCTCTTCTAACACGACTGAGCACAAGAAATACAATTTCTATGCTACTTATAATCAAACATGAAAAATCCAATTACACAAAATGAACAAATCAACACATAAAATATCAATACTTCCTAATCCCGGGTTATAATAAAAATGACTTCTTACCTGGCCAGGTTTTCACACACACAACCACGTTTTCACACCACACCACAGTTCTTGAAAAGTCTCTTCACGTCTTCTTCAGCACTGCTTGATGGTGAGGCCTTGGTTGACTGGCTCCAGGTTTCAGGACTGGGTCTTCGTGGTCGTCTCTGGGATCTCGACGTAGAACTCTTCTTCTTCGTCTCTTTCACCCACCTCTGGGTTCAATTTCAGTTTGTCTGTCTTCACCCACCTCTGGCTTCAAACTTAGTTTTCTTCTCTTCCAGCTTGTCTTTCCCTAAGACTTTGCTGTCTCTTCTATCTCCCAGACCACGTTTCTCTCGACCCGTTCTCTGTCCTGCCCACCCTTCTCTCTCTCTCTCTCTTGGTGTTCTTTTTCACTCTCGTTGTTCTCCCTCACTTTATATAGGGAGGGAAACAAAGGATTCCCCTTCAGGCCATGCCTTTGTCCATGCTGCTTCTCAAACCCCCTGTTCACAAGTACCCTGAATTCTCCGTTCGCTACATTCTTCACACATCTGCATTTACACACATCCCTACCTAATTGATTAGCAAACAAACACTTGGCACCAGACGGACATCGAAAATTCCCCGCCGACTTCGGAGGCCACTTTAACACAGTAATTATCTTAAAGAGGGCTACGATAACAACATCCACGCACGTTCAACCAGCCTGACAATAGAACCAACCCAGTGACCCACGGCAATACCATCCGAACGAGTCCAAGACTCCTGCTCTTCAAAGACTGTTCACAAAGCAACCTCAGCTGACTGAGTAATGTAGCGCCCACTTGACGCTCTGAGGTCCTAGTGGTTACGTCCCTCCCCCCTTTCACTGTCGGGAGGTTCAAACTCGCTACTACCTTAGGTGCCATCTGTCACCTGACCACTTCGTCCTCCTCGACACAGTTCGACCATGTGCGATGGGTAAGGCACACTGGTTAATGGGTCTATTACCTATTTGTATACTACGTACAACGTCCCTTTTGCCTTTAAGCGTTTAATGCCTTTTGTGAGAGGTTTCACGCACTTGACAAATTCCCCCCTCTTCAAGACAATGCCCTGCATTGGCTAAAACACATTCAAGGAGCTGAAACTCTCACAATTCTCTCATTTAAACCACCTCTAATCTAGGCCTCTAATAAGCCTCCTTACACCAGAGAACGCATGCAAGATTTACCTTACAACAAAATTTGAGAAAAATCAATACCATACGCACTAACCAAGCAAATATCAACACCAGTCTGAAATCTCCACCATTTTCTAACATTGTTTCTACGGAAATTCTCCCCCTTTCTCTTCATACACGTGGCCCGCAACCAGCCACGTCATGCATACACGACGCTGCAAAAGATACACGCACACACTACTTGACTTTTCGCCTGACCATTTTATTTTGGCCTACGGTCCCGTCACTCTTTCTTCACTCTCTAACCCACGTTGTCGTACCCCGCGACATGTGTTGTAATGTAAACAGAAACACCTGATATCACCTAGGATACCAGGCCAGTAGTACTCCCGCGTCACACCCTTTTGTGTGGCCTTTCTACCGAGATGGCCCGAGGCTGACGTCACATGATTTTCGGACATCACCGCCTTTCTGCGCTGCCTAGGAACGACAACCTGCTTCTTCGTTTTCCCCGAACTCATGTGAGTGAAAGTTCGGTACAACACTTCATCCTTTATCTCAAAACTGATGGTACCCACCTTAACACGCTTCTTCTGCCTTGTGTGAGCGAAACCAAACAGTTTTCTAAGAGAGTAATCGCCCTTTTGTTCCTCCCGTAAGTGAGTGGGGTTAGCCTCACTGGACACGCTCCAATGCTTTTTGGAGTGTGTGATGCCTGGGGCCTTTCTCTCCCGTGATTTCTTTTCCCTGATTTAACACAGAAATCACGGTCTGGGTCCCCATACCCGCGTGCTCCTGGAATGTTTCCAATTACCAGATCATACGGCGGCTTTGGGACAGCCAAAGCCTGTACGACTCCACTATAGAATGGTGTATCAACGAACACCAGGGCCGTTTTGAATTGTGCTACTGTTCCATCTATTTGTCTACACCCCTGTGTTTTACCTGTGAATTGTCCCTTCTTAACCAGGGACTCCTTCACCATTACGCCAGTGCACCCAGAGTCTCTAATGACATTAACCACATTGTCCCCTACTCTGCCTTTGTGCACATCCATGTTATCGCCTGAATCTGTGAACACACAGCACAGTCCAGACAAAATAACACTGTCATCTTTTTCATCTTTTTCTACCTGCCTCTCACTTGGCCTGACCCTCATTGCTGCTGCTTTTTGTGACTTGAATATGCAGTCCCTAGCCAAGTGTCCCGTCTTATTGCATAGGAAACAGGTACGCTCATCCACAGCCTTAACCACGTGGGCCTTCACCCTTGTTTGCTCACGTGATGCCGTGGGCCTACGGGTGTGCAATACGGGCCCGTTGTATGAGATATGTGCTGGTCTGCTATCCTCTGAATATGCTTCCGGGCTTTCCTCTTGTTCAGGCAAATCACGCCTCGCTTCCCGGTAAGTCTCTGCTGTCTCATGAACCTCAGCTATTGTGGTTGCACCTTTTTCCTTAATGTGGATTGTGAGGCCCGTCCCACAACCATCACGTATCTGTTCCTTCATCACCAGTGTCTTGAGGCCTTCAAAATCACTGTCTACTCCACTAAGTTCTACCCACTTGTTGAAATAGTGATCCAGTCTAACTCCGAACTGTGTGTATGTCTCACCCTGTTCGATTCTCGCCTCACGAAATTTACGCCTAAAACCTTCTTCAGTCAAATCATATGCCTTTAGTGGACGCTTCGCCCCAGTACTACTCTAGTACTCACTTTGTTTCCCTCCTGAGACTAATTTGGGCCATGCAATCCTGGCAGGCTCGCCACTTTGTCCAGGATGGGGGAAATCGTGATGGTATTGCTTAAGTGCACTAAGTTGATGTATTATTAGTCAGGTTTAACACACCAAGGTTATCTTTGCACTTGTACACGCATATGCACACTCATGCACCCACCAAACATTCACCTCTCTCTGGGAATGGGATGTCACGCATTCATTTCTCTTCTAACACGACTGAGCACAAGAAATACAATTTCTATGCTACTTATAATCAAACATGAAAAATCCAATTACACAAAATGAACAAATCAACACATAAAATATCAATACTTCCTAATCCCGGGTTATAATAAAAATGACTTCTTACCTGGCCAGGTTTTCCACACACACAACCACGTTTTCACACCACACCACAGTTCTTGAAAAGTCTCTTCACGTCTTCTTCAGCACTGCTTGATGGTGAGGCCTTGGTTGACTGGCTCCAGGTTTCAGGACTGGGTCTTCGTGGTCGTCTCTGGGATCTCGACGTAGAACTCTTCTTCTTCGTCTCTTTCACCCACCTCTGGGTTCAATTTCAGTTTGTCTGTCTTCACCCACCTCTGGGCTTCAAACTTAGTTTTCTTCTCTTCCAGCTTGTCTTTCCCTAAGACTTTGCTGTCTCTTCTATCTCCCAGACCACGTTTCTCTCGACCCGTTCTCTGTCCTGCCCACCCTTCTCTCTCTCTCTCTCTTGGTGTTCTTTTTCACTCTCGTTGTTCTCCCTCACTTTATATAGGGAGGGAAACAAAGGATTCCCCTTCAGGCCATGCCTTTGTCCATGCTGCTTCTCAAACCCCCTGTTCACAAGTACCCTGAATTCTCCGTTCGCTACATTCTTCACACATCTGCATTTACACACATCCCTACCTAATTGATTAGCAAACAAACACTTGGCACCGGACGGACATCGAAAATTCCCCGCCGACTTCGGAGGCCACTTTAACACAGTAATTATCTTAAAGAGGGCTACGATAACAACATCCACGCACGTTCAACCAGCCTGACAATAGAACCAACCCAGTGACCCACGGCAATACCATCCGAACGAGTCCAAGACTCCTGCTCTTCAAAGACTGTTCACAAAGCAACCTCAGCTGACTGAGTAATGTAGCGCCCACTTGACGCTCTGAGGTCCTAGTGGTTACGTCCCTCCCCCCTTTCACTGTCGGGAGGTTCAAACTCGCTACTACCTTAGGTGCCATCTGTCACCTGACCACTTCGTCCTCCTCGACACAGTTCGACCATGTGCGATGGGTAAGGCACACTGGTTAATGGGTCTATTACCTATTTGTATACTACGTACAACGTCCCTTTTGCCTTTAAGCGTTTAATGCCTTTTGTGAGAGGTTTCACGCACTTGACAAATTCCCCCCTCTTCAAGACAATGCCCTGCATTGGCTAAAACACATTCAAGGAGCTGAAACTCTCACAATTCTCTCATTTAAACCACCTCTAATCTAGGCCTCTAATAAGCCTCCTTACACCAGAGAACGCATGCAAGATTTACCTTACAACAAAATTTGAGAAAAATCAATACCATACGCACTAACCAAGCAAATATCAACACCCGTCTGAAATCTCCACCATTTCTAACATTGTTTCTACGGAAATTCTCCCCCTTTCTCTTCATACACGTGGCCCGCAACCAGCCACGTCACGCATACACGACGCTGCAAAAGATACACGCACACACTACTTGACTTTTCGCCCGACCATTTTATTTTGGCCTACGGTCCCGTCACTCTTTCTTCACTCTCTAACCCACGTTGTCGTACCCCGCGACATGTGTTGCAATGTAAACAGAAACGCCTGATATCACCTAGGATACCGGGCCAGTAGTACTCCCGCGTCACACCCTTTTGTGTGGCCTTTCTACCGAGATGGCCCGAGGCTGACGTCACATGATTTTCGGACATCACCGCCTTTCTGCGCTGCCTAGGAACAACAACCTGCTTCTTCGTTTTCCCCGAACTCATGTGAGTGAAAGTTCGGTACAACACTTCATCCTTTATCTCAAAACTGATGGTACCCACCTTAACACGCTTCTTCTGCCTTGTGTGAGCGAAACCAAACAGTTTTCTAAGAGAGTAATCGCCCTTTTGTTCCTCCCGTAAGTGAGTGGGGTTAGCCTCACTGGACACGCTCCAATGCTTTTTGGAGTGCGTGACTGCCTGGGGCCTTTCTCTCCCGTGATTTCTTTTCCCTGATTTAACACAGAAATCACGGTCTGGGTCCCCATACCCGCGTGCTCCTGGAATGTTTCCAATTACCAGATCATACGGCGGCTTTGGGACAGCCAAAGCCTGTACGACTCCACTATAGAATGGTGTATCAACGAACACCAGGGCCGTTTTGAATTGTGCTACTGTTCCATCTATTTGTCTACACCCCTGTGTTTTACCTGTGAATTGTCCCTTCTTAACCAGGGACTCCTTCACCATTACGCCAGTGCACCCAGAGTCTCTAATGACATTAACCACATTGTCCCCTACTCTGCCTTTGTGCACATCCATGTTATCGCCTGAATCTGTGAACACACAGCACAGTCCAGACAAAATAACACTGTCATCTTTTTCATCTTTTTCTACCTGCCTCTCACTTGGCCTGACCCTCATTGCTGCTGCTTTTTGTGACTTGAATATGCAGTCCCTAGCCAAGTGTCCCGTCTTATTGCATAGGAAACAGGTACGCTCATCCACAGCCTTAACCACGTGGGCCTTCACCCTTGTTTGCTCACGTGATGCCGTGGGCCTACGGGCGTGCAATACGGGCCCGTTGCGTGAGATATGTGCTGGTCTGCTATCCTCTGAATATGCTTCCGGGCTTTCCCCTTGTTCAGGCAAATCACGCCTCGCTTCCTGGTAAGTCTCTGCTGTCTCATGAACCTCAGCTATTGTGGTTGCACCTTTTTCCTTAATGTGGATTGTGAGGCCCGTCCCACAACCATCAAGTATCTGTTCCTTCATCACCAGTGTCTTGAGGCCTTCAAAATCACTGTCTACTCCACTAAGTTCTACCCACTTGTTGAAATAGTGATCCAGTCTAACTCCGAACTGTGTGTATGTCTCACCCTGTTCGATTCTCGCCTCGCGAAACTTACGCCTAAAACCTTCTTCAGTCAAATCATATGCCTTTAGTGGACGCTTCGCCCCAGTACTACTCTAGTACTCACTTTGTTTCCCTCCTGAGACTAATTTGGGCCATGCAATCCTGGCAGGCTCGCCACTTTGTCCAGGACGGGGAAATCGTGATGGTATTGCGTAAGTGCACTAAGTTGATTTATTATTAGTCAGGTTTAACACACCAAGGTTATCTTTGCACTCGTACACGCATATGCACACTCATGCGCCCATCAAACATTCACCTCTCTCTGGGAATGGGATGTCATGCATTCGTTTCACTTCTAACACGACTGAGCACAAGAAATACAATTTCTATGCTACTTATAATCAAACATGAAAAATCCAATTACACAAAATGAACAAATCAACACATAAAATATCAATACTTCCTAATCCCGGGTTATAATAAAAATGACTTCTTACCTGGCCAGGTTTTCACACAGAGAGAGAGACAGACAGACAGACAGACAGACAGACGGACAGACGGACAGACAGACAGACAGACAGACAGACATACAGACAGACAGACACAAAGATGGCTTCTTCTTCATCTTCATTTTGGTCTTGCTCTTGGTCTTCTTCTTCTTCTTCTTCTTCTTCTTCTTCTTCTTCTTCTTCTTCTGCTACTACTACTACTACTACTACTACTACTACTACTACTACTTTCGTTCTTTCATTCTTTTCTTTCTTTCTTTCTTTCTTTCTTTCTTTCTTTCTTTCTTTCTTTCCTCCTCCATCTTCTCTTCCTTCGCCTCCTCTTCCTTCTCCTCCTGCTGCTCTTCCACCTACTTTTCCTTCTCCTCCTCCTCCCCCTCCTCTTTCTTCTCTTCTTCTTCTCTCCTTCTTCTTGTTCTTCTTCTTGTTCTTCTTGTTCTTGTTCTTGTTCTTCTTCTTCTTCTTCTTCTTCTTCTTCTTCTCCTCCTCCTCCTCCTCCTCCTCCTGCTCCTCCTCCTCCTTCTCGTTCATGTGTAGGAAACTGACGTGATCCACAAAAGAAGAAGACAAGAAAAAAAGAAGAAGATGAAGAAGACAGCAATTGAAAGGACAGAAATAAAACAAACTGCAGAAGCAACCGATGCCGGAGAACAAAAACAACACCCCACAGAAACGACGACTTGGGAAGAAGCAATCACGGCTTTTCCCCTTTTTGTGACTGCCTGTGCAACGAGATAGAGGTGAGAGATGGAATGTGTTTTGAATGGTCCATTTGGAAGTCTAATGTCAAATCGAATGTCGGTTCAGGAATCACACAAGGAAATGTGGTGTCATATTTGTTTTTCTCTTCTTTCTTTCTTTTTTTTCGTTGCTTGTCTGCTTTACTGAGGGGCGATGTATCAGAGAGAGAGAGAGAGAGAGAGAGAGAGAGAGAGAGAGAGAGAGAGAGAGAAAATTGACAATCTGGTTTATGATAAGGCTTCAAGCCAGTCTCCTACAAGTTGATCAGACTTTAAGCTTTATAAAATAAGTTGATAAGACTTTAAGGTCAATTCTTAGTAAGTACTATTTTACTTTATTTGTTTAGCAAATTCTTAGGTTTTTTGTTTTCTTTTTGAGCGTGTATAAAGAAAGTAAGACTTTGTAAAAATGGGTATCCTTTTGCTTTTCATCAGGAGTAGAAAAAAAACGAATGTGGACAGTTGGAATATCTAGTAGATACAACATCTTGTCTGAAATCAGGTTGAGCAGGAAAACACCAGAGAAAAAATGAATTTCATTCCCATCAAAACATGTACCGAATGCAGAGGAGAAGAGAGAGACGAGACGACGACGATGATGGTATAATGAAGAAGAAGAAGAAGAAGAAGAAGAAGACGGACAGAGAGAGAGAGAGAGAGAGAGAGAGAGAGAGAGAGAGAGAGAGAGAGAGAGACAGACAGACAGACAGACAGACAGACAGACCGACTGACTGACTGACAGACAGACAGACCGAGAGATAGACAGACTGACAGACAGACAGAGACGGGCAGACAGAGAAAATAGAGCTTCTGTACGAAGAGAGAGAGAGAGAGAGAGAGAGAGAGAGAGAGAGAGAGAGAGAGAGAGAGAGAGAGAATCTGTTCATGGAGTCCTGACGCAAATCCATTGTTCACGCATTCAAATTGATTCGACAAACAAGTGTTAGAGAGCTCTCTCTCCTCTAAACAAATAACCAGCTTTCCAAATTGATCAATCAAATCATATTATCTATGGGATTAAAAAAGTGAAGTCAATTCATATTACTCCAGTTAAGTCACATGAACTGCGTTTCACACACGAATTAATATCTCGTTAACATCATATCGTTTTGTTTCGTGAATATTGTTTTCATTGTCTCTGATAAGGTGGTGTTTTTGCCATGTTTTGCCATGTGCCTCTGGCTTTATCTGTATGCTTGTCAGCAAGTTTGCGCATAATCTACCAAACCTCATCTCACGAACGTTGGTGTAAAGTTGCAGTATGGCCCTGTGAAGAATCTGTTACATTTTGGCGCCAACCCTGTGTGTGTATCATGGGGTTGATTCGGTCCAGACCCGATCAAAAACTACTAAACCAGGTTGAATGACATGTAGTGATAGAATCTGGATAAAGGATGATGTTTTTGAGTTTTGGTGCTGATCCGTTGTGTGTATCCGGATCAAAAGATGAAATCCACTTTGCTAACCAAACTAAAAACACTTATATGACTTACTTCCTCTCATTTTATTTTTCGCTGCTCGTAAAACATTCATTATTATTTGCAGCCTCCCAGTCCAACATAGGCAGCTGCATTTCCTTTCACAATTCAGTTCACATGTATGAAGACTGAAGATCTCCATGATAATGTTGAGTGGAGGTGAATAGTTCAGGTTCGACGCTCTGTCTTTGGAGAAATGAGATCAAAACCTTGTCAAAATTTGAGTTTTGTCAGTACGCCACACATCGACCTGCTCAGTCGTCGAATCCTACTGTAGACCATTACACAATCATTGTCTTTTCTGCTTCTTCGAGAAGCAAAATACACCTAAATATATATGCGATGTGAAAAGTGCACCACAGAAAAGAAACCTTCTTGTCGTTTCTTGCCAGAACTCCAACAACAATGGGATATAAAAAGAATATGAAGATGGCCTATTCCTATTGACTTAAATCACACCAAACGCTTCGCTCTGAGAGAGGCCTTGAATTCTTCTTCTGAATCACAAGATTAAAAGAAACAATTATCGGCCGCCTTTTTTGCTATGTCTCTGGTCCACATTTCTAGAACGAACTTCTCTTCCCCTTAGTTGATATTGGACTCTTTTAAATCTAACCTTAAAACAATGTTTTCCAGTCTGACATTCTCCGTCTATGTGTTTGATCTTTTTATTTTTCCTAGCCGCGAAAATAAACGCCCTCATCTCTTGGCACATTTAACAAATCATGTTCTGATGCTCTAAGACGAAAACTATGTACAAAAATATTGGAAAGAACAAACTTGTCATGACAGGTTTTAAGCAATGTTTGATAAGTGTTGTCAGAAGAAGAAGAAGAAGAAGAAGAAGAAGAAGAAAGGTTAGCAAACACTGAAAGTAAGTGAACTGGTTATAGAAACCAACCATATTACAATTTGGAATTCCAATTGTCTTCATCTGCAGTCAACGTCTGTCATAGACAACACGAACGGAACCTAAAGTCTCAGCTGACTGAATTATTCGAAACCAAACCTATGCCCATGAACTAGTTTTCTCACTTCAGAAGAATTATTTCTTTAAAGAATATTGTCAATCTCTAAAAGCATTGTATACGTTGTTTCAGGTAGTCTTCGCTAGGTCGTCTGAGGTTTTGATGATGGTGGCGGTGGTGGAGGGGTTAGCGGTGGTAGCATTGTTCTTGTTTTTAATCCAATTGCGAACACGTTCTTGAGGGTGGTGGAGGAGGGGCTGTCGGTGGTGGTGTTGTTGTTGTTTTTTTCATCCAGTTGCGAACACGTTCTTGAGGGTGGTGGAGGAGGGCTGTCGGT
>JAMYXO010008404.1:0-10888 GCA_033310375.1 Conus canariensis
TTTTAAATAGAAAACGATTTTAAAACTGAACTGGTTTAATTTTACACATTTGGGCCCTTAAAGGGGTTTTTTATTATACGAACAGTTTTGACAGAGGTATATAAAAAACAATAACGGATTAGATTAAATTCTTTTTTTAAAACTATGGAGCAGAAAAACTTTGGTGTAATCCCGATTTTTAAATTTTATGACAAAAACCCCCATTTTCATTTGTTTGGGGACAATGGTTGTGGAAAAACAATTTTTTCCCTCGCCCTTTTACAAAATTTATATTTTTAAAATTTTGACTTATTGAATTTCGTCCGCACTTAAGGGAACAAAGCATTCACATAGAGGTTTATGGAGGATATGAATCATTTAGTTGACCCTAGAAATAAACTGAGTGAGGTTTAAACTTTTTTTAAACGTTTGAGGGAACGCAGACATTATTTTTTATAATGATTGTTCGCAGAAAAGGATATAGTCAAAAAAAAAACGCTTTGTAAAAACGGTTTTCATGAAGACATGCTGGGAAAAATGTGTGGATTTTATAAAAAATATACTCAGTTTTAAAAGACTTTAAGAACAAAAAAGACTGTAGTTTTATTCCACATGAAAGACAAGACGCATTTGATAAATGTAGCTGAAATGATGTTATTGAAAACGATCAAGAAAAACAAAGGATTAAGAAAAACTAAAGTCTCAAAATTTTTTCAAAAATT
Organism: Conus canariensis; assembly: GCA_033310375.1. Lineage (NCBI taxonomy): Eukaryota > Metazoa > Mollusca > Gastropoda > Neogastropoda > Conidae > Conus > Conus canariensis. The sequence goes on from JAMYXO010008404.1 coordinate 702, forward strand.
AGTGTTAAAAAAAATAACCTCCCTTTTGATGTTTTGAAAAGTGTTTACTTTTAGAGACTAAAAATAGGCTTTGGGGTAAGCCGGCGGAGCAACGCAAAACCCGGTTTTACCCGGGGGGCTGGCGAGGTGGTGAGCAGAATCCCTTTTTTTATAGTTCTCTCTAATTCTCTTCCCCGGGACCCTAACCCACCCTTTCACCCCCCCCAGCCACCCCCCCCCCCTGCTTAAAAACCACCCACCCTCTTCCCATACCCCCTCGGTTTGGGTTTCAGCCCCATTTTTCACCCAGGGGTGAAGAGTCTTGGCACTTTTTTTTTGGGCCTCCCCCCTCGCAAGGGAAGCCGAGCTCGCGGCGCTTGCTCAGGGGGACTTGAAGGGGAAGGGGGGAGCAGAAGTTAAAACGCGCCTTGTTCCCTGATTTTTTTCACGTGCACCCTGACCTAATTCTCTCCGTCCGGTTTGTCTCTGGTTTCTTTTGCACTCGGGAACTCCACGTTGGCAGAATGTATGGTCGTTTGCGTTCCCCTTTCGTATGGAAAGAAGGGGGAAGCCATTTTTGGAAAGATGGGTTTAAAGAGAATCCAGAATTTTTTTTTCTTGTAAATTTTATTTTTATATTTATATATATATTAAATTGTAGAGAGGGGAAGAGGGGAGGGGGAGAGAGAGAAACAACGACAGACAGACAGACAAGGCTTTCCATGGCAAACTGCGAATACGTTACTTTCCTTTGATGTTTCTACTTTTAAACCAACCATAGGGAGAAGGAAGGGAAGAGAGAGGGGAAGGAGGAGAGGAAAAGAAAAGAAAAGACAGAAAAACAGACGACAGACAGACAGAGACAACAGATTCTCAGACAGCCCGAGGGAGAGAGAGCGAAGAGCGAGGAGAGAGAAAAGGAGAGAGAAAAGGGGAAGAAGACAACAGACAGACAGACGCAAAAGACAGAGAAGAGCTTAAAGACGAGCAGAGACAACAGACAGATAGAAAGAGAGAGAGAGAGAGAAGAAGAGAGGGGGAGGAACACAGACAGACAGACAGACGACAGAAAAGAAGAGAAGGAGGACAGACAGACAGACGACAACAGAGACAATTCCAACGACAAGGGGAGAGGAGCGAGAGAGCGAGCAAAAGCGAGCGAGCGAGTAGAGAGAAGAGAGAGAGAGGAGACAGACAGACAGAACAGAGTTTAAGAGACGAGACAGCAGACAGATAAAAGAGAGAGAGAGAGAGAGAGAGGAGAGGGGAAAGGGGAGATGAGTTAGAAAGAAAGTACTGTTCAAATTAGATCAATTTTAACCACTCGAGAGAAGAGAGAGAAAGGGGGAAGAAAAAACAACAGACAGACAGACGCGAGACGAGAGGGGGGAGAGAGAAAGGTTAAAAAAAAAGAAAAGTAATGTTCAAATCAGATCAAACTTCCCCTCACTAAAACTTGACCATTCTTTCTCCCTTCTTTACCCCCCGTTTTTTTCGAAACAAGCAGCAGCAGACATGCGCCCGCGCCCCCCTCACTCTCTCCCCCACCCCTTTTCGTTCCGTTCTGTCAGAAAGCGACCCAAAAGTCTTAAGTCAGCTACCCAAAGACTTTTGTTTTTTCTCTGTTACGGGAAAAGTTTTTTCCTGTGTCAAAGGAATCTGAAGTCCCTGCTCCACAGGGTCCGAGCTTTTCTCTGTTTCGAGAAGTTATCCTATTGTCGGTTTTTTCCCCTTGTAATACGCAAAGTTGGGGAAGAGCGGTGCTGGCAACGCACAAACCACATGCCACTTTTCACTCCAGCCCCAGACTGACAGACAACAGACAGGCGAAAACACAACCCCACACACACACACCCCAAAACACCAAAACACCCCAAAACCCCCACACACCCACACACACAACAAAAACCCCACACACCCCCCCCCCACACACAACACACGCACACACACACACACCAACACACACAAACACACCACACGCACACACACACGGGGCGCGCGCCCCTTTGTCCAGCTTTCCTCTGGTATCTAAATTTCTTCATCATATTTGATTTGTTCCCTCAGGGGAGATCGATATGTTTCCCCTCATGCGACGTGTTGTGTGGTGTGCCTGCTGTGTGTTGTGTTGTGTGGGTGTGTGTGTGTGTTGGGGTGTGGTGTGTGTTGTATGTGTGTGTGTGTGTGTGTGTGTGTGGGTGTGTGGGGGTCGTGTGTGTGGTGCGTGCGCCGTGCGCCGGGATGTGTCTCCCTTTACTGGGTACTGTCTCAAACTGACTCGACAAAAAACCAATCCACTTTCTTGCTCTCTTGAAAATGGACCTTCTTATCTCTCAGATCTCCCTTAAAAACTACACCCCCTCTCGACAACTACGCTCCGTGCTGACGCCGCCTTCTAAAGAAAAGACCGCTTCAGGACATTTTGGTGAAAGATCTTTTTCCCTTTTTAAGCTCCAGCACGTGGGCAGACTGCCAGACTCCTCAACATTTAGATTCTGCTCTTCTTTCAAGTCTAAAAATTTAAAACCCCTCTATTTTTTCTAATTAGCAATGCGTGGGGGGGGGGGGGGGGAAGGGGGGACAACCAACTCAAACCGTCTGGGCCTTTAAAGTAGGGGTTGTGTATTTTTTTTTTAATTTTATTTGTTGTTGATTTAAAGTTATGGTTAAGTTTTTGTAGGTTCTTTAAAAAAAAGTGAATGTCACACTCGCGGATTAGGGGTTTGTTAGTTTTGTAGAATAGTATTTTGTAGCTGGGGTAATGTTACTATTGTTATGAGAGGGTGAAGAGTTGCTTTTAAAACGTTAGAGAAATTCGTTGATTAAGCGCTATAAAGAAACCATTATTATTATTATTGTGTGTGCGTGCGGGGAGGGGTGTGTGTGTGTGTGTGTGTGTGGTTTCGTGCGTGCGTGCGTGCGTGCGTGCGTGCGGCAGCGGGGGGTGTGTTGTTTTGGGGTGGGGGTGGGTGTGGGGGTGTGTGTCTGGGTGAGGTTCTGAGAGGGGCCGAAATGAGCATGGTGGGAAATGCGCCTGAGAGCAAACAAAAACCCAGAGAAAAAAACCTGCTTTATTTTTCAGATCCCGACTTGCAATAGTGAGCGTGCCTCGGGAAATAAAACCCCTGCAACGACTAAACATTCACTATTTATCTTTAAAAAGAAAAAAAAACTATGAAAATTTTCCCCCCGGGCATTCTATATAGTGGGTGGGGTTTTGGGGTTTGGGGGGGATCCGGGGGGGGGTGTTTTTGGTTTGGGGGGTGGGGGGTGTTGGGGGGTGGTGGGTGGGTTTAGGGGGGGGGGGGGTTGGCAGAGGGATGGCAAAAAGGGCCCTTTTCTAAAAAAAAACCAATGCAAAGTCCCCCCCCCCCCCCCCCCCTCCCCCCACCCCCCCCCCCACAAAAATACTTAATAAAAAAAAAAAAAAAGGTGGGGTTTGGGAGGGTGTTTTTGGGGGGGGAGGGTGGGGGTGGGGCGGGGGGGGGTATGGGGAGGGAGGGAAATTGGGCAAAAAAAAGGGTGCTGAATAAAACCTTAACGCCTTCCTGCGCGAAGAGGGACAACTGAAACTCTTTCTTTACTCGCTAGTTGTTGCGCCGCCCAGGTTTTAGCTTGATTTTAAACCCGGGGCAAAAATCTCAAAATTCAGGGGTGTTTGTGTCTTTTTTTCTCCTGCTGCGGCCCCATTTTGAGCGCTTTTCCCCTCCCCTGATGTCATCAAAAGGGGCTTCCACTTTTGTCGGGCTTCATCCGACCCAAAACCCCCTTTCATTGCCCCACCCTCTACCCACATTAAAAAACACACTTCTTTCACAAAAGGGCCCTTTTTGAACAGCTCATATGTATGTGCCTACTTGAAACCCCCACTTTTTCCGTGGCGCAGTGTTTGCACTCTGGAAAACGGACGATGGCAAACGCAATGAGCGGTTGTAAAACTGCGGGAAACCCACAAAAAAAAAAATGCAGCATGGAAACCCCCAAAAGTTATGGTATCAAAGGGGCAACTTTAAAAGTGAAGGCCGTTCGTAGGGGGCGCTTTTTTGCTTAGAAAGTGCAAACCTACTGATGTTTTTGGGCAAAGATCGGGCTTAATTGCAGGGCCCTGTGCACCTGTTTTGATGAAGTTTAAACGTAGAATTGGGCGTCAAATTTTCTTTTTTTCTAAAACTTTGACAAAAATAACAAAGCAGGGAAGGATGCAGTCCCCTTTTTGTTGTAACTGTGTGCTGGGGGGTTTTCCCCCCTTGCCTTGCATCACGCTGGAGAAATCCAAAAAAATGCATCGCCAGACTGGGAAATCGGAAACCTGCAATAGCCAGACTGGGAAATCGGAAACCCCTCCTTTCTCACCAGTGGGTTTCGGGGCCTGCTTCTTGCATTTGCCCGACTGGGAAAAAACGGAAGCCTGCAAAGCCAACTGGAGACTTACGGAAAACCCGCAATAGCCGATGGAACATACGGAAACCTGCATAGCCAGACTGGAGAAATTTCTGGAAACCCTAAATAGCCAGACTGGAGAATAGGGAAACCTGAAATGCCAGACGGGACATACAAAACCTGCTGCAATTGTTTTCAAAAAAAAAAAATATTGAAATAACCACTTCCCACTGTGTGACTCCATAAGAAAACAGGGCAAAAATGAGGACAACTTTCCCAATGTTTTGGGGAAAACCTTATCTGAACAGTACAAAAGCAATTTTTTTGTGAAAAAGACTCGTGATTATTGTTTTGTTTATTCTGACGCACTGTTCAAAGTGACGATGGTACCAAAAGAAAGGGGAATAAAACACACACACACACACACACACACATAAAAGAGAGAAAATTTAACGCAAAAATGTACGCTCTCCCAATTTTTAAAAATTTAGTTTCTTTGATCATTTGCGGGTTTGCATCTAGATTTTGAGTTTGTTCAGAAAAACATCTTTAAACTTTTGCTCCCTGATTACATTTACCATACATAGAAAGGGTCGACGAGTTTTCTTTTCGGAGTCCCCGAGCCTTTCCCAAAAATTTTGGTTTTCCACAAGGGGAAAAAAATGCCTAAAATTGTTCCATGAACCTGTTTTTCAGACCAAATTTCTGGCATGTCCTTTCACCCTGAGAGATACGCGTATGCAGTATCGGGCGGCATTTCTTGCCTGAGGCAAAAGATAACCCCCAAGATCGGGGAGGGGAAAGGGGGTGGGGGGTGGGGGTTTGGGGGGGTGGCAGTGAGGGGATGGGGGGGGGGGGGGGTTAGGCGCTGGGGGCGGTGAATAGTGTCAACGTTACAAAGAGGAACTTGCAATTTAGTCGTTTGCGGTTTGTGGTGGGCTGTACATTACATTGGGTGATTGTGGTCGGTGCGGGTTAGTGGGGTCCCTACCCCTCCCCCCCCACAGCCGCAACTTTCATTCCGCTGTCCTAATGTTCACGTTAAAAAAAAGGCTGCAGGGGGCCCGCTTTTGTTTTTGTTTTTTCCTTTTTTGGGTGTGTGTGGTGTGTGTGGTGTGTGTTTGGTGGTGTGTGTGGGGTGTTTTTTTTTATTTGGGAATTGAAAAATTTGTTTTGTGGTGCAACCTCAAAGGGGCTAACAACAAAAAACCTTCTCTCTCTCTTCTCTCCTCTCTCTTCTCCTCTCTCTCGCTCTGTGTGTGTGGGGTGGGTGTGTGTGTGTGTGTGTGTGTTGGGGGTGGTGTGGACGCAGATCATTCTTGCCCGGGGTCTGTATGTCTGTCTCTTTGTGTGACTCGCTTTTACCTCTCCCTTGTCCTTTATTCTCTCTCCTCCTCGCTACACCCTTTTTCTCCTCTAAAATTTTTGGTGTTTTGGGGGTGTGTGTGGTGTTGTGTGTGTGTGTGGGGTGTTTTGGGGGCGTGGGCATGCGGGGTTGGGGGTGCGCGGGGGCGGCGTCGGTGTGTATACATGTGGTGCGTGTTTGTGTGTCAGACAACAAAACAGAAAGACAACATTTACAGACGATTAATACATACTACATCAAGAAATTTGCAACGATGATGTAGGTGTTTGTGCTTCAGTGTGTTCGTGTGTATTTGTGTTGTGGGGTGTGTGTGTGTGTGGGGTGTGTGTGTGTGTGTGGTTGGGGTGAGAGAAGAAGAGAGAGAGGAAAGGGGAGGAGAGGAGAAAAGACAAGCAAACAAAATTCTTTATTACGGGGATAATAGATAAGCACTGACGTGCTTTTTTAAATTTCCAGCCCTTCCCCTGAGGGACTACAACTGCAGTAAAATAATAATGTAAAAAAAGCAAACAACAACAAACGTCATATAATCTAGGGAACTTCAAAAAAAAAGAAGAGAAATAAAAACAAAAAAAAATTTAATAATAACCAAAAAAAAAAAATAATAAAAAAAGAGAGAGAGAAGAGGAGAGAGAGAAGAGAGAAGGAGAAAAGGGAGAGAGAGAGGAGAACAGCACTTTCACTAAAAGTGAATGGGGGCCCAATCGTCAATTGATCACGACTTCAAAAAAAATCATGTCTCTAAACCCTCAACAATAAAGAAATAACAAATTTTGGGGAACACACTAATCCCAACCCGCGATTCAAGGTGAATGATGGCCGAACGGAAAACTTGACCCGGGTTCTTCAACAATAAATCATGTCTCTAACCCTCAACAAGTAAAGATTAAAAAATTTGGGGGAACCACTTCCAACCGCGCGTAAAGGTGAAGGGACGGCCCAACCTGTCCTTTTAAACCGGGTCTTCAAAAATATTTTCAAACCCTCCAAAGTCGTGGGTAAATTTTTTTGGGGAACACTTTGGTCTCCATCCGGGGCGCCCGTCGTCTGTCGCACTTGGGGGGTGCGGGCTCCCCCCGGCGGGGGGTCCACGCATCCCCCCCTCGCCCACCCTTGTGCTGCGGACAGCGCTTGTGTGACTGTTTGCCCCATGTCAGTTGAAACCTTTTTTATGGCGCCAGTTTGGCGCCGCCTGCGCTCGCGGGCTGCGGGTGCGGGCTCTCGGGGAACCTTTTGGTTTCTGGAGTGCCACTGATTTGAGTGGAGGTTTTGCCCTTCTGTTTGCTTTTTGTTTATAGTCGAAGTAATTATATGAATAAGGGGGGACTGTGGTAATAAATGATTTTTTGATGGTATTGATTTTTGATGGTGTGTGTTTTTGGTGTCGTGTGGTGGTTTTTTGTGAGTGTGGGGGTGTGTGTGTGTGTGTTCGTGTGTGTGTTTTGGTGTGTGTTGATGTTTTTGGGGGGTATGGTGTTGAGTGTGTAAAAAGGAGAGAGGGGAGAGAGGAGAAGGAAACAACGACAACAGAAAACAGCAGCATACAAAACAGAGGGGGAAAAGGGGAATAGAGTAATAAAGAGTGACGGGAGAGAAAACAAGCACGACAAGGAAAAAAGGACAGAGAGAGTGTGTGTACATAAAAAGCAGCTTTTGTGCAAACGCACAAAAACACAAGTAAAACGGTCCTTTCACGAACGTTCCAAATTTCTTAACCCTCGCAAAGCGTGAGTAATAATTTTTTTGGGGGCCTTTTGGGCTCCACCGCGGCGGTTGTCGTTGCCCACGTTGGGGGTGCGAGCCCTGCCCTGCAGGGGGTCCCGCTCCCCCCTCTTTCCCCCCTTGAGCTGCAGGGCGCGCATTTTTGACGTGTGCCCCTGTTGTCTGCAAACCTTGTTTTGGCGCCAGCGGGCCGGCCCCCCTGCTGCATCGTTTGGCGGGGCTGGTCTGGGTCTCTGAGGAACGTTTTTAGTGCTTTTGTGCACGCTGTCATTATTTTGAGTTTGGTGCTGCTGTTTTGCGTTTTTTTTTTTTCTGTTTATTTGCCCGGGTTTTGTTTGTTTTTATGTTGGATTATGTTTTATTTTTTGTATTTTTCTATAGTTTGCTTTTCTGTCTCCCTGTCTGTCTGTTTGTCTCTCTCTTCTCTCTCTCTCTCTTTTCTCTCTCTCTCTCTCTCTCTGGGCACGCCACGTCCTGTGTGGCGTGTGTGGTTGGTGTGTTGTGTGTGGGTGGTTGGGGAGAGAGAGGGAGAGGTGTGTGTGGGGTGGGTAGGAGAGGAGGGGAGAGGAGAGAGAGAGGTGTGTGTGTGTGTGTGGGGGTTGTGTGTGTGTGTGTGGTTGTGTTGTTGCGTTTTTATGACCTCGCACGCACACTTTTGTTGTGTGTTTTGTTGTTTTTTGGCGCGCGCGCATCGGTCTTTGAGTGTGGTGTTGGCGTGCCAGTGCTGCGTTGCGAACTGTGCTTTGGGATGTGTGAGGGGGAGTGAGTGATGAGTGAGTGAGGAGTGAGTGAGGGTGTGGGGGGGTGTGGTGTGTGGGGTGGTTTGGTGGGGTGCGGGGTAAATGAAAGGGGGGAGAGGAGCCCACACCCCAGTGTTGGTTGTTTTGGGGTGTGTGGTTGGGGTGGGTTGGTGTGGGTTTTGGGGTGTGGGGTGTGGGGGCTAAGTGCGGTGGTGGCGGGGGGGGGGGGTGGGGGGGGGGGAAAAAAGAGGTGGGTGCTGCGGTTGCGGTGGTGGGGGCAGCGTGCGGCGGCTGGGCGCGGCTCGTGGTGTGTAAACCTGACGCTGGGGGGGGGAAGGGGGAAAAAAGGGGGGGTAGGGGGAGAAGGAGGGGGAAAAGGCTCAAAATTTATACCTGCGAAAAATCCCATACCCTTTTCCTTTTAATGCTTTTTCTTCCTTGTGTAAACCATCGCAAAAATTTAAAACAATCAAAATTTTTTAAAAAAAAAAGCAAAAATGAAAAAAAAACTTGGGGGGGAGGAGGAGAGAGGGGAGAGTCATAGCGCAGCTCAGAAACGACGACACGCAGCAACAAAACAGAGCGAGCTTAGGCAGGAAACAAAATTGTGTGGTGGTGTGTGTGTGGGATTCGCGCGTGCTCGTGGAGGGGTGTGCGGCGTGCGTACGCCGCGCCGCGTGTGGGTTATGTGGTGGTCTTGGGGCTGTGTGTGTTGTGCGCGGCTTGCGGCGCTAAAATGCGTTCGGCTGATGGTGCATGCGTACTGCTTCATGCGTGTACTCTGTAACAACCTCAAATTACAAAACCCCCCCCACCCCACACACACCAACCCACCCACCCACACACAAAACACCCACCCCGTTCCCGCTGCCCCGCCGTACGCACGACACCAATCGGCGCGCTATTCTTTCCGCGAAAACAACCCCATCGTTTTCTTTAAAGCCCTTTTAAACTCTCCTTGTTAAATTATCTGCTCAGTCAGAAACGGCAAGTAATTTTGTAAAAAAAGAACAGAACTGGAAACCGCAGAGAGGAGAGGAAAAAGGGGAAGGAGAGGGAGGAGGGGAAAGGGAAAAACAACAGACAACAACAGGAAAAAGAAACGAAAAAAGTGAAGGAGAGTGAGAGAAGAGACAAAAGGGCGGAGAGATGGAGAGAGGAAAAAGGGAGACGAGGAGAGAAGGGAGGAGAGAGGAAGGGGGGAAAAAGGGGAAGGCGGGGGAAGACGAGGGTGGGGCGGGGGGGTGGTAAGGGGCGAAACCGGGCGAGGGTGGGGGGGGGTAAAGAACCTTAAGCCCGCCTCCGTAATTTTTGGAGACCAAAAAGAAAGGGGGGGTTTAAAAGGATTTTAGGAAAGAGTGGGGGAAAGGGGGGGGGGGGGGGGGGGGGGGGGGGGGGGGGGGGGGGGGGGGGGGGGGGGGGGGGGTGGGGGGAAAAATCCAGGAGAGGGGTGGGGGGATGGTGGGTTTAAATTTTGGGGGGTTGGGGGGGGAGGGAGGGGATTTCCTTTCGTAACGGACTGCCTTTAGAAAGAAATGGGTCTGCCTTTAGCCTGGAGGTTTTTCCTTTCTGATTCGGGGAGAACTTCAAAACTTTTAAAATCCGTGCCGACCTCCCCCGTTATTTTTGGTTTAACAAAAAAATCCGGCAGTTCCCTTTTAAAAAAAAAAAAGAAGTGTTTAGGTCGTCGTGCGTCTGCGGGCGTGCGTGGTGTGTTTTTGTGTGTGTGGGTTGGGGTTGGGGGTTTGTGGGGTGTGTGGTGGAAAACCCGATTTTGCCTTATTTTCCGCAGGAGGACGCCCTTCCCCAAAGTCTTCCCCCGGGAAGAACTCACCTCTGGCTAAAAATTAAGACCCCTTTGGCCCCGGGGGCTCACCACCCGGCTCCGCCCAAAGCTTTTGTGGCTAGGGGGGCTTTGTAGGTGTTTTCCGCGTAGTTTTTCAAACAGCGCCTTTAACCCCGGGGTGACCGGCAGCTGTTGTTTTACTCCGGGGGTTTTTTGC
>JAMYXO010008405.1:0-10884 GCA_033310375.1 Conus canariensis
GCATTTCACTTTCTACCAAAAACAGTCACTCCCCTATGCTACAAATTTAAAAAGGGGGCCCTCCTTTGTTGTTTTGATTCACATGCTAAAACAGCAGTCACTTTTTTAGTGCCCGAAAAAAAACCCATAGGGGCTCCTTTTTGTGGTGTGGGGTGCATGGACATGCCTTTCAAAAGCAGTCCCCTCAAATTGATGCTTCACCGATAGGGGGCCTCCTTTGTGTTTGTGCATGGGACATGCTAAAATAGCCGTCCCAGTGTTAAACTGATTGGGGCCTTTTTTTGTGTGGTGCATGCACCCGCAAAACCCCAGGGCAAATACTAGTTCTAAAATAAAAGGGGCCGGCCTTTTTGTTGTGCATGCCACATGCTACAAAAACAGTCAAATCGTGTTTCACTGGGGGTTTGGGGCCCCTTTGTGGGTGTGCAAACCATGCTACAAACAGGGAGTCAATGCTAGTGGGCAACCGATAAGGGGGGGCTCCTTTGTGTGTGGGGTTTTGTGGGATGCACATTCCTCAAACGTCACTCATTTTGTGCTAACCCCATAGGGGGCCCCCTTTGTGTTTTGGCAAGCACGCTACACAGCAGCATCACAGTTTTACATGATAAAGGGGACCTTTTCCCTTTGTTTTGGGGTGCATTGGGACATGCTACACAGCAGTCCACTCAAGGGTTACAATGATAGGGGCCCCCCTTTTTTGTGTGTGCATGCCAATTCCCCCAAAAACAGCCCTCCCCTCACTAGTGCTACCCCAAGTTGGGGGCCTTCCTTTTTGTGTGTGCATGCACAATAATTCACAGCAGTCACCCCAATAGTGCTTTCACTGAAAGGGGCCTTTCCCTTTTTGTGTGGGGCATTTCACAAGCTACACGCAGTCAATTTACTAGTGGCTACCCCTGATAGGGGCCTCCCCTTTTTGTGTGTGGCTGCACAGGGACAAAAGCAGTCACTCCCCTGTTTAAACTGATAGGGGCCTCCCTTTTTGTTTTGTGCATGCCCATGCCCAAACCAAACAGTCACTCACTTGTGCTACACCCGATAGGGGCCCCCTTTGGGGTGTGGGCAAGCACATGCTAAAACAGCCGTCACTCACTAAAATGCTTTCACGTTTGGGGCCACCCTTTTGGTGTGTGCATGCACTTTCAAAACAGCCCTCCTCACAAATGCTACAATGAAAAAGGGCCTCCTTTGGGGGGTGTGCAAAAAACAAAGCTACAAAAAGCATCACTCACTAGGGCTACACTGATAAAGGGGGCCCCCTTTTGGGGGTGTGGCATTTCCCCATGCAAAAAAGGGCCCTTTACCCCACCGGGGCTTTTTAAAACCCGTAATTTTTGGGGCTGGCTGACGTAGAGCCAGTGTTCACATAAAAAGAACATTTCCCCCCCGACTGGGTGATTTAGGGACTTCACAAAGGTTTCCCCAGTCCAATTTCCCCCCCCCCAGAGTCGGTTGGGGGAAGAAAGCGTTTCCCCCAATTTTTCGAAGCATTTGACCAAATTTAAAATTTTGACAAAAACACTCAAACCCCTTTTTTTAAAGGGGGTGTTTACCCCCCCGGGAAAATTCGCTTTTGGGCCTACTTTTGTATGGAAGATCAGGTATCTGTTCTGCAGGGGATTTGGGGCCATTTTCCGCGCCAATTTTTAAATCATGTTATCACAAAAATCCCCCTTTTTAAGTTTTTGTAAACCCCAACTGAGTGGATCGTTTTTCATTTTAAGAAAAAATTTCTGCTTTTTGGTCAGATGGTGAACTGGGCCAGTGCAGGCTTTTTTCCCCCATCAGCAAAGCTTGGGAAGGGGAAAAAAGGTAGTTTAAAATGTTTCGGTCCTGTTGTTTGGGCATTGTTCTAGTTCCCCCAGTGGAAATACCAAGGGCCCCAGAATGTTGTTGTCCCGGTGTTTAGATCAGTTTATGGGGCTAAAAACTTTTTTCATTTAAAAACGAAAGTTTGGGATGCAAAACCCCAAAAATCTGATGAGTAAACCAAACTGGGTTTTTTTATTAAAATTGCCTGGTGATAAGTAGACACAAAAGGGGTTGAGTTCGTACCAAACCAAAAAATTGGGCTTAAGGAAACAGTCATTGGCAAGTTACAGTTCTAAAACATCCTTTTATTGGGGGCAAGTTTTAACCCCGTTTAAAAAATAAAAAAACCCAAAAAAAATGTCTTTAAAAAATTTAAGTTGGGGGAAATGGAAAAAACCCTTGCAACCCCACCTGAAAAAACCCCTTTTTGTGATTTTACATTCGACAATTCAAAAAAACTTTTTAGTGCCCGTGCATTTATTTATTTGTAACCTTTTTTGAAAAAAAAAAAAAAAAAAAAAAAAACTTTTTATTTAAAAAATAATTTAAGGGAAAAAAAAACGCTCCAGAACAAGCATAATATAGCAGTTCAAAAATTTTTCCCCAAAAGTTAAGGTGTTTTTTTGGCCTCTAAAACCCCCCCAAGTTATTTAGTAAGTAACCGTTAAAAAAAAAAAAATTAAAAAAAAAAAATTTTTAAAAAAAAAACCCTTTCCAAAAACCTATTGAACCTTTTTTATAGGGGGTTTTCCCCCAAAAAAACCCCCAAAAGTGAAAATGTAAAAAGAAACAGTTTTTTCAAAAAACCCCTTTTTTTTCACACAGGGGGGGGAGGGATTGGTTTATGGGGGGTTTGGAAAAAGCCACCCCCTGTATGGGAATATGACAGGCCCCAGGATTTATTACCATCCCAAACCAGTGTCAGTGGGGGGGGGGGGGGGTGGGGGGGGGGGGGGGGGGGGGGGGGTGGGGGGGGTTATTTATTTTCCTTTGCAATGAGGGCACCACCACCCCTCACCCCAACTGAAACACAGGAAAAGAAGGGAGTCCCAAATTTTTAAAAGGGGGGGAAACCGGGGGGGGTTTAAAAAAACATAACTTCTTTTTAGTGTGAACTCTGGGGGTGTGCTTTCGAGGAAAAAACCTTTCCCCCCGGTTGGGCCCCCCCCCCCCCTCCCCCCCCTTTTCCCCCCTTTCCCCCAGTCCCCTTTTAATTCAGGGGTGGGGGAAAAATAAAAGCAGTTAATGCAGTTTAAAAAATTAACCATTCCCTTTCCTGGCAACGGGAAATTTTCATACCAAAACATTTAAAACAAACAACAGGTGAAAATTCAGTCACGGCAATTATGTTTTGGGGGGGGAAATTAGCATGTGTGTTTTGGTTTTTGGGGGGGTTCCCCGTGTTTTTATGTGATTTTAGTACGAAAAAGGGTTTTTATCTTAAAACATTATAAAGTTTTTTTTTTTTGTTTTTTTTTCCCCAGGTTTGGATTTATTTATTTCAGTTTTTGGGGTTTTTTGGGGGTTTTTTAAATTTTTTAACACTAACGGGCTTAACTTTCCTTTTCTTCTTTTCCAAAGCCTTTTATATTTGTTGGGTTTTTTTTTTTTGGTTTTTGGTTTTTTTTTTTATAAAATGTATCATTTTTTTTGTCTGGGCCCTGCCTCCCTAATGGTTTTCAAATTAAAATTTTTTTGATGGATTTCTCATCTAGGGTCATGCAAAGCAAAGCACAATACACAAACACACATTGCCACCCAAAACACACACACACACACAAACACAAAACACAACCCCACACAAAACAACACACACACCACACACAAACTTTCCCAAAAACACCCAAACATATAACCATGCACACACACACACTCACTTAATGGTTTTACATAATTTGCTTGAGGGAGGTTAAAAAAGCAAAATAAACTTTTCAAACATGAATTAGGACTTGTATTGCTTTATTTTTTAAACAGCAGTCAAAAACAAAATCAATTCTCAAATTTCTGGTCCTGTCCCGTTGGTTTTTTTTTTTTTTCCCCCCCGGTTCTTTTTCTCTCCTTTTCCTCTCCCCCTCCCCCCGCCCCTCCCCTCTCTCTCCCCGCCCCTCTCTTGTGAAGAAGGGAGCCCCCAAGGGCCCGGTGTTTTTAATGGCTAACAGCACAGTACCAAAAACAGCCCGCCCCATGCTGGTTTGGAAAAAAATCAAGACCCCGGGCCGTCAAAACTGCGGGTTTAAATTCTTTCCCCCCAAAACCTTGACCTTTGTTTCCCCCAGCCCCACAGCAAAAAGTTTTACCAAAAAAAGGTCAAAAATTTCTATCAATTTAATTAAAACCCCGATTACCCTGGAGAGTTGCCTCAGTTGAATAAATTTTTTCGAAGTTTAGTTTGGAAACAATGAAAAATAAAATTTTCCCCCCCAAATGCTTAAAAAAAAAAAAAAACCGCAGATGTTTTTTAAATTTAGGTGAAAATTTTAAGCAAGACTTGCGGGCTGCTCCAAACCAAGGGGTAAATTTAACTTGCACTTAAGGTTAAAAAAACCCCCCAAAAAAGGCCAAACCTTCCCCCACCTTCAGGGGGGTTTAAAGCCATGTGTAACATGTCATTTCCCTACCAACCGGGGCCAAAAAAAACTGCCCTTTCTCCTTCCGAAAAATTGGGGATGGGGAAATTTTTCGTTTTTTGCAAGATGAAAGGTGGGGGTTTTCGTTTCACCAAAAGGGAAACCCGGGTTTTTAAACTCATTCGAAGGACCGAATTTGGGGGAAAGGAGTCAAAACCCAAGTTAAAAAACCGGGGGGAAAAAAATTCCCCTTTTTTACCGGGAAATTTTGAACCCGCAACTCCCGGATCCGAGCCGGCCTCCAAACCCAAATGAGATTTTTCCCCGGGGGGGGGGGGGGGGGGGGGGGGGGCCCCTTTTTTGACATTTTTGTGTTGTGGGAGGGGGGCGTTTTCAAGAATTTTTTATGAAAAACGTCGGAACCTTTTTTTACTAACTTCCCCCAAAAAGATAAAAAAAGAAAAACTTAACTGGAGTTTAAATGAAGAAACCGGGGGGGGGGGGGGGGGGGGGGGGGGGGGGGGGGGGGGGGGGGCGAACCGATAACCCAGGGGTTTGGGGTTTTTTAGGTTCAAAGGGGCCCTCAATCCCACGGAGCTAAGGCCTTTTATCCAACCAACCACCAAAACTCCCCCCAATTTCCCGGGCTTGGGCCCCTTTTCCAAATTTTCTCTCCAGGTTGTTTTCCCCCTGTTTTTTTCCCTTTCTGCATCCAAGTCTCTCCTCCTGAATTCCCAGGTTTCCCCTTTCTCCCCCGTCCCTGTGGGTTTTCCCGGGGAGAGCAAAGTCGCTAATGTCGTGATGGGTAGTGGATTTTATTATGCCCGTTTGCCCAATTTTTTTGGGATGTGAAAAAGTGATTAACTGTTCACAATTTCAAAATTTTTTTGGGCCCTGTTCAGCCAGTCCTGCCCAAAAACCATTTCTATTCAAAATAGGGAAAAAATTTGAATTTTGTTTTTTTAAAAAAAATGGGGGAATGGGAGAACAAACAAATTTTTGAAATTTTAAGATTTAAGGAGGAAAAAATTTGGGAAAAAAGTTTTGGGTTTTCCCTTTTCCTACTACATGTTTTATAACTTTAAAATTTAAGGGGGACAAATAAAAAAAAATTTTTTTTTCCTTTCCTACTACAAATGGGGTTGATTTTTTTTTTCCTTCCCGGGGCCCGTGGGAAAAGTCGTAAGAAAGTGAAAAATGTTGACGGGGGCCCCGGAAAAAAGCCCGTTGGAAAAGCGCCCCGGGCTTTTGATCCTGGGGGTTCAGGTTTTGGGCTCCGCTGGGCTTTTTCCCTTTCAGGGGGGGGTTTTTTTCCCTTTGGGTTTAAAAATTGGGTTTTGACTCCTTTCCCCCAAACAGTCCCTTCGAATGAGACTATAAAATTTAGGTTCCCTGTGTTTAATTTCAATGCAAACATCTTGCACAATTTTCAAATCCCCCACCAACTTTCGGAAGGAAAGGCCCCGTTTGGGGGCCCTTTGGTAAGGATTTAAAAAATTTCAAAAATCAATGGACCTTTCCCCGAAGTTTGGAGTATGGGGGTGGGCCCCTTAAATTTGGCGGGATAAAGAAGAAGGAAAAAAAAAAAAAAAGGGCATAAAAACACAAAACTCCCACTCCCTTTTTAGGGTTTTGATGGGATTTTAAAAATTTTCCGTCTACAAAAAGGGGGTGTCCGAAAAAAGTAAACAGCCCGACAGAAAGAAAAAAAGAACATGTTGACGTACTTCAAAAATAAACCTTTTAAATTCCCCCATTTGGGGCAACAGGGAAGGCCTTTTGGGAAAGCTTTTCATTTCCAAAACAATTTTTTTGCTTTGGGAATGAGGAGGATGAAGGGAGACAATAGGTCCGAAAGGGATTTGGAAGTGGTGAATTTTGCCTTTTTTGGCATTTCTTTTAAAAATTGCCCCAAAAGCTCTGTGTGTGTGTTTTTTTGTGTTTTTGTTTGGTGCGGAAAGGAGGAGGGAAAAAAACCCACTGATGTTTTTGTGTTATTTTTTTTGAAAACCCAAAAATTTTTCCTTGGGCTGGTTTTCTGTAAATGTCGTAAATTGTTAAGCCCTCTTTTTATGAAACCAACTGGGGGGTTCATTTTTTTCCCACGGGTTTTTAAAAAAATTAAACCTCAGTTTAAAAAAAAAAAAAAAAAAGGATAAAAGAAAGGGGAACAGTTTTTGAAATTATGGATGACACAAGCCCATAAAATGGAAGAACAAAGCCCTTTTTATAAGCAGATATTGCTTTTTGTGAAGGGTGCCAGGGAAAATGGTCCTATTTTCCCGGAAGGCCAGGGGAGGGGGACGAACATAACGCCATCTTTAAATTAAAATTTCAAGCACCTGCCCTGTCAGCTGATCCCCCTGATCATGCATGTTGTCCCTTTCAGGGGGGGCCCGTTGGTAAACCCTGATGAAGTTTGGGGGGGTGGGGCCCAAAACATCCTTTACGGGGCTCGCAGAAGGGGGCCCTTGCTTTTTCCCTAAAAAGCTTATGCTTTTTCATCACAAGCCCCCTTTTTTTCTTTTGTTTTCCTTGGTGGCTGTAGGCATTTTTTTTTTTTTTTTTTTTTTTTTTTTGTGCCCCCCCCCTCCCCCCCCCTTTGGGGATGAAGGTTATTTTTTTTTCAAAATGAATATTCGCAAAAAAACTTTTACGTTTTTCCAACAAAAACAAAAAGAGTATTTTTTTTTTTTTTTAAAAAAACCCCATATATTTCAAATATTTTTTTAACCCCTTCTTTGATTTTGGGACTGGGAAACGGGTTTGGTTGATTGTTTTTTCCCTTTGGGCATGAAAAAACTGCCATTGAAACCCCAACTTTTTCTTTTTTTTTTTTCTTTAAATTTTTTAAAACCCTTTGTGTACTTTTCATTTTAAAAACTATGATGTAAATTTTGTACATACTTTTTTAATTTTTGGGGGATTCTGCTTTTTGTGGTTTGTTTTTTAAAAAACCATTGGTGTTATTTTTTGGCTGTGGGGGGCCCGTTTAAAATTATTGATGACTCCAGTGGGTCTTTTGTTTCTTTCCTTTATTTCTTTCTTTCCTTTTTTTTTTTTTTTTCTTTCTTTCCTGCCCCCACCCCCATGTCCTCTTCTTTTTTGTTCCCCCCCCTTCCCTTTTTTTAAATTCTCCCCTTCCCATTTCCCTTCTTCCCTTTTTTTCTCTTCCCCCTTTTCTCCCCCGCTCTCCCTTTTTTCCCCTCGCTCTCCCTCTTTCTTCCCCCGTTTTCTCCTTCTTTCTCCCCCCCGCTTTTCCCCCCTTTTTCTTTTTTCCCCTTCTCCCCCCCCTTTTCTTTTTTTCCCATTTCTCCCTTTTTCCCCTCTCGCTCCCCTTCCTTCTCTCCCTCCCCCTTCCCTCTTTCTCCCCCCTTCCCCCCCTTTCCCCTTCCTCTCCCCTCTTTCCCCCCACCCCCCTCCCTCTTTCCCCCCTCCCCCCTCTTTCCCCTCAACCTCTCTCTCTCTCTCTCACTCTCCCACCCCTTTTCCTCTCACTCTCCCCCCCCTTTTCCCCTTCATCCCCCCCTTCCTTTCCCCTTCCCCCCGTCTACTCGTTCCCCCTTTTTCCCACTCTCTCTCCTCTCCCCCTTTTCCACCCCTCCCTTTCTTTTCTCTCCCTTCTCCCCCCCTTTTTTCTTCATTTCTCCCTCTTTATCTCCTTTTTTTTTCCCTCTTTCTCCCCCCCTCCCCCCTTTCTTTCCCCTCCCCCCTCTTCTTTTCTATCCCCCCTCTCTCTCTCTCTCTCCCCCGTCTCTGTTCTCCCAATTTTGTTTCTCTCCGTGCCCCTCTATCTCTCACGTCTCCCCCCTTTTTAAAAAAAATTTTAACCAAATTTTACAAATTAATTTTTAAATTGTTTTTTACATTCCTAAATTAAACAGAGGCATCTGCCCCTTTTCCCTGGTTTATACAAAAAAACATTTTACAGAATTTTTAAAAAAAAAAAAAAAACAATTTGGGTAGAGTGATTGCTTTTTATTAAGCCAGATTTGCCATCAAGTGTCACACGACATCGAAAAGAAAATTTTTAAACTAGATGTGCCAAAAATGTGTCCCAGGACATGGTTTTGAGAAAATTTATTAAGCCAAGATGTAACCCCAATTTTTGGGGCACAGGACATCGTGTGAAACTTTCTTTTCTGGGAAAGAGGAACCCCGGGAAGGGGTTTTATTCCCCCGCGGTGGAGGGGAAAAAAAACCGTGTACATGACTTTAGGGTTTTCTTTTTTTCCCCATTAAAGGGCCCTGAAAACAACCTGAGCAAAACGCCCGGGCCCCGGTGGGGTTTTTTGTTTCCAAAAACCTAAACCCTTTTCCCCAGAAATCGTTCAAAGAATGGTGTTATTTTTGTAGGGGGAGCCTTTTTTTTACGTAATGGTGTGCAGTGGGTGTTTTTCAATCGAATGTTTATTTTGCCCCATTTTTTTTGTTTTTAAAATTTCAAAAACATAAACCAGGGTTTTAAATCTTTAGTGACAACAAGATTGCTCAAGGGAAAGGGTCCCAAGGGGGTATTAAAACCCCCCCTTTTGGGTCGGGCAAAACCCCCAAACCCTTTTTGCTGTTTCCCCGCACTCTTAAAGTCATTTTAGGGGGTGGACACCCCCCCCCACCATGGCTAACAGTGTTGAAAGGGAAAAGTCCCCTTGGGGAGCCTTTTGCAGGGCATGGAGGGGCATACGCCTTGGGGGGACAATATATTTTTCCATTTCAGAAAGGATGCAGACAGTGTGTGTGGAGTTAGTTCAAGCTTTTTGGACGGGACTCTAGGCCCTTCCCTTTTAACCTTGGGCATCGCTTTGGGGTTGGGAAATACAGCACCTGCAGGGTTGGTCAAAATTTGAGTCCATAATTTGGACCAGAAAGGCAGCCAAGGTTGAAAAATGTTTACACTGGAAACAAAGGTTTTTTCCCAAAAAGCGATTCTGCAGTCTCCCCAGGTCCGGGTTTAATTTTAGAAAAAGCTGCACCCAGTGGGTGAACAGCTTTTCAAACACATCTGGGGGAAACGTTCCCGCTTTTGATCCTTTTTCCCCCATTTGTTTTGGGGAAAAAGTTTGGGGGTGGAAAAGGGTGCTTCCTCAGGAAGGGGAGATCCCAGCAGCAAACCACCCACCTTTGACTCGAAAACCACCCGGGGGGGAAGGAAGAAAGGGCCCTGCTTGGGGAAAAAGCCGGGGGAGAAAAAACACCCCCTTTGGGGAGAGCTGAAAAGGAAGGGAGACAAATTGGGGCAAATCAGAACCCAAAGGGGAGAAACTGGGGGAATAGGCTTTAAACTCTCCCCTTGGGGACAAAAAGGGGCCTCTTAAAATAAATAAATTTTTAAGTGGATCCACTGGGCAGGGGGAAATTTTGGGGTTTTGGAAAAAAGCTTTGGGGGGTTTACCAAGGGGGGTGTTTTAAATTGGTTGGGGTGGAAAGGGTCGGCCCGTTGATGTTGTTTTTTTTTTTTTAGGAGAATCGGAGGGTACCTGTCCCCAAAGTGCGACAACCTTTTTTTACAACCTGCAGCTGCCACAGGGGGGACTCTGAACTGTCCAACTTTGGGTTAAAGTTCTACCCCCCCCCCCCCCGGGGGTCTCCCCCCTTCCCCTTTTTCCCCCCCTTTTCGCCCCCCCCTTGCCCCCCCCTCTCCTCCCCCCTCCCCTCCCCCCTCTTTCCCCTCTCCCCTCTTCCCCCCCCTTCTCTCTCTCCCCCATTCCCCCTTTTTCCCCCCAATCCCCCCTGTTTTTAACCCCCCCCCCCCCCCCCCCCCCCCCTCTTTTTTTTTCCCTCGAACCTTTTTAGGCGGGGGCCGGGGGTGTAAGACTCCCCCCATTCCCTATGCTGTCTCCACCAGCCAAATCTGGGGTCTGCCCGTCTTTTCCACAATTTTTTGCTCCTTTCCCCTCATCCCCATGTTTCCCCTCTTCCCTTTTCCTCTCTTTTCCCCAACCCCCCCCCTTTTTCTTTTCCTTTTCCCCCCCTCCCTCTTTCCTTTTTCCCCCCTCCTCCCCCTCCTTTCTCCCCTTTTCCCTCGTTTTCCCCCCTCAATCTCCCCCTCCCCTCCCCCCTTCTCCTTTTCTCTCCCCTTTTCTCCTCTCCCCCTCTATTTAAAACTCGTAGAGGTTTTTCTGTCTGTAATTGAACCCCTGCAAAAGGGATCAAAAATTTTTGTAACCCTGTAGGACTGTGTTTTTATCCCATGGTGTTAAAAGTCTGTGTGAAGACTTGTCTCCGAAAAGACACGTCACACAAAGAATGACACAGGATCTGTCCCCCTGGGGGAAATTTTGGGAAAAGGGTGCCAAAAGGGCTGAAAAAATTTATTTGCCTGTTTGCTGTGAAATTTGGGTTTAAATTTTTTTTTGTGAAAATTTGGTTTTTTCCTTTAATCCCTTTTTCAATGTCAGCACAATAAAATTTTTTTCGTTTTTAATGGGGGGGGGTTCTGGGGGTCTTAAGTAACCATAATTTTAGATTACCTTTTACAAAAACAGGTTCCCACTTTTCTAGT
>JAMYXO010008406.1:0-10883 GCA_033310375.1 Conus canariensis
GTGTGTGAAGTCAAGTTTGTCAAGTCAAGTCAAAATTATCTTTATTGTGGGTTAAAGAATAAGCTTTACAGCTTCTTTTTCATCCTGCTCTCACAAGAAAATATACATTGAAGAAACCAACAAACAAAATCATATATCAACACATTATGAAGAAAAAAATATAGTGTGTGTGTGTGTGTGTGTGTGTGTGTGTGTGTGTGTGTGTGTGTGTTGTGTGTGTGTGTGTGTGCGCGCGCGCGCCTGCGTGAGTGAGTGTGTGTGTGTGTGTGTGTGTGTGTGTGTGTGTGAGAGAGAGAGAGAGAGAGAGAGAGAGAGAGAGAGAGAGAAAGGGGTGGGGGGTCAGCTTCCAAAACAGAAGTGAACATTTGTCGAATATAACATCTGTCAAAAACAAACAGAAGAGTCGTAATACACATGTCTGTCAGAGCAATAAAGAGATTTTAACAGGCGCAGGCTGTATAACACTCCCTATTAACACTCCTGTTGGCGAGAGTTCCTGGTTTGCTTTCCTCATCCTCAGCAAACTTTGAAGTGTTTACACCGTGAAAGACCACCCGTGGAGCATACAAATAACACTTTTACAGTACCAGGCACCGGTGAACATGGCGACATACACTGCGAAAAGATGACATAATGAATATATAAATAAAACAAGTAGAAGGTCGGGTATTGATAAATCAGGAACATACAATATGAATAGAAGACTCGAGTTATATCTAAATAGAACGGAATTGTATTGTGAGGTCATAGCTGACAAGGTCATATATACTGTGAAAAGATGATTTGACCATGTCACACATAGAAAGATACTATGTCAGGCACGTACGTTTGAGCGGGTCCTTGGGAGCACAAGTCTATATACCTACACAGACAAGGCACTCTTCCTGAGGCTCTGTGCATGCATGTGAATGTACTTGTATGTTTGCCTTCTGCACACGCAAGCTCGCGATTCGCACGTGCGTGTATACAAAAGAGAGACAAAAAGACGTGGAGACGGACAAAGAACGATCAAAGGACAGGCTGACGGTTTGGTACATCATCGTATCTCTGAAACAATGTAGTATCTGAAGCCCACCCCCACCCCCCTCTTTAAACCCCTCCCCTCGTCCCCCACCCCAGCCGTATCACCACCTCCATCCTTTCCTCCCTCTTCAAGCCCAGCATCTCGAACATTCCAGCCCATCCGTTCGCCAGCCACACACAGACGTGTAGTCGCCCACGCTGGAGACAGATAAAATCCACTTGACCCATTTTACCCTTGATAGTGAGATGAGGTGAACTGGGTACTGACAATGAAACTCTGTCCTCTTCAACTCTTCAGTCATCCATCTCTTTCTCCCTTAACCCCCACCTCTCATCCTGTCCACACCCACCCCACATCTCCTTTCTCTCCCCCCTTCCCCCTCCCCACCCCCTGCCTCTCCCATCCCAGTCGACTCGACTCCACCCCAATTCTACAATAGTCCAGTCCGAGACATGAACCTCTAGATTATTTTTCTTTGGAAAAACATCCGGTAATATTTGTAGGTCAAAGTTCAGAGTTACGGTAGAGTCATGTAGTAATTAAAACCCTTTGATCGGCGAATGAAAATCACCCTGCTTCTTTGAAAAGATTTTTTTTAATGTAATGTTAAAAAATGAAGATTTTTTCTTTGGATTTGGTTCAATAGATTCGTTTATTACTATACGTCAACAAGGAAAGTGGAACTATATGTGACTTGTGGATTCCTTGTGTTCCTACGCTATTTGCCGGGGCTCAAGGATTTGAGAGTGAACAGTCTAGAAGACAGAAAAAAAGGGTCATGCATAGCGTACTTGTTCATTACAAACAACACCACACTGGCGCTACCTCAGAATCACGCTCAAAAATGTCTCGAGAGCTGAAATGTGCAGTGAATCTGATCCTCGAACAAAGGCTACACCCAGCTGTGGATGTAGCAGAAACAATGGAGCGCTTGGGGGGGGGGGGGGGGGGCTCACGTTTATCTGTGGATCGGACCTTTACTCTTTATCCTCCTGGGAGCGACGGCAGGTGTGACTGTACTGAGAAATGAACACCTGTCCATTGTCATGTGTCCGTCAGATCTGATTACCCGAAGTCCTTGTACTGGCTATCTCCTTACGTGGGAGTGAATATGTCGCTTTCCCTCCGTCTGGCGACGACAAATGAGGTCAAAGAATACTTGACCCGGATACCTCACAGAGAAGGGAGAGCACAACTGTACTGCTACAGACACAGTTATCTTTTCTCGACACTCATACCTTTTCCAACACGCACACCCAGCATTCTCAACACAGCTGGTTCCGTAAAGGGACAGAGAGAGAAGATGACAGGATTTGGCACAGCGGACAGAGAGAGAAGTTGACAGGATTTGGCACAGCGGACAGAGAGAGAAGATGGCAGGATTTGGCACAGCGGACAAAGATAGAAGATGACAGGATTTGGCACAGCGGACAGAGATAGAAGATGACAGGATTTGGCACAGCGGACAGAGATAGAAGATGACAGGATTTGGCACAGCGGACAGAGATAGAAGATGACAGGATTTGGCACAGTGGACAGAGATAGAAGATGACAGGATTTGGCACAGTGGACAGAGATAGAAGATGACAGGATTTGGCACAGCGGACAGAGATAGAAGATGACAGATTTGGCACAGTGGACAGAGATAGAAGATGACGGGGTTTGGCACAGCGGACGAGAGAGAAGATGAAAGTATTTGCGAGTTTGAATTTCATCTAACCCACAGCGGACAGAGAGAGAAGAAAGGATTTGCCAGTTCCAGTTTTATCAGACGCACAGTGGACAGAGATAGAAGAAGAAAGTCTGTGCGAGTTTGAATTTCATCTAGCCCACAGCGGACAGAGAGAGAAGACAGGATTTGCCAGTTCCAGTTTTATCAGACTTTTAGCCCAGCTAATTAATCACACAGGGAGGCTTTAGGATGGGGTTCTTTTTCTCTGGTGTCCTGGCATTCTTTGGAGGAAAGCTAATTCTGTCGGGGGGGGGGGGGGGGGGGGGGGGGGGGGGCCTTTGCTACTCAGTACCTGACTAAGCATGCAGGGCTTTGCGTCTGTGTTACGTTTGGTAACCTGGTCTAAATGATCAACCTCGATGGCAGCCAACCAGAACAGGATCGCAAGGCATACCTCCCCCCCCCCACACACCACCCCCACCCCCCCCCCCCACCCCCACCCTCACCCTCCCCCATTAAACTTTGCTCCAACCAGTAAACCTTGACAGCGGTCAACTGTCTCGCTTGGAGAGTCTGCAATCGTTACCCCCACCCCCCCTATCCCCCCCCCCCCCTTCCCCTCCCCCTCCCCTCCCCCTAACTTTGATCCAGCTAGTCAACCCAGAGAGCAGTCAAACCGTGCCTTGTTTAGAGATTCTGCATCATTACCTCCCCCCCCCCCCCCCCCCCCCCCCCCCCCCCCCCCCTCCCCCCAACTTGATCCCCCCTACTAGTCAACCCAGAGAGCAGTCAACCGTGTCTTGTTTAGAGATTCTGCATCATTAACTCCCCCCCCCCTCCCCCCTCCTCCCCAAGAAAAACCCAGTCAAAACCAGTCAAGCGAGAGAGTAGACAACCGTATGTTGCATGAGAGAAACTGTGCCATTACCCTCAAATCTTGCCCCAGACAATCAACGCATCAAATCTTGCCCCAGCCAAATCAACACATCAACTCTTGCCCCAGCCAAATCAGCACATCAATTTCTTGCCCCAGCCAAAATCAGCAAAAATCAACTCTTGCCCCAGCTAAATCAGACATCAACTCTTGCCCCACCAAATAAAGCCCATAAATTTTTTTGCCCCCACCAAAATAAAAACACATCAAACTCTTGCCCCACCCAAAATCAGCACATAAAATCTTCCCCCACTAAATCAGCACTTAACTCTTCCCCCCACCCAAACCAAACCATCCCTTTTGCCCCACCAAACCCAACCATCAACTCTTGTCCATCTAAATCAGAAAATTGGGGCACAGTCACCGAATCTCCACACAGAGGTTCTAATGATCTGAAAATTTTTGGGGCTTGGGTTATGAAAGTCAGATCCCAAAAGTTACATCCCCTTGGGGGAACTCTCCCCCCCCAACCCTCCCCCCCTTTCCCCCTTTTTTTCCTATTCCCCTTCCCCCAGATTTGCCCCCCTTTCCCCCCTCCCCCTTTCCCCCCCCCCCCTCCCCTTCTCCTCTCCTGGTCAGTATGGGGTCCGGCCCCAAAAGATTGTGGAGGCCTGGTCCTTCCACGGGGTTTGCCCCACCCCCACGACCACTGACCCCCCAGCATTTGGGAAACAGTGGGGCCCTAATGATGGCCGCCGTGTGTTTAGCCCTCTTTTAAAACCCGCTGACCCCGGGGTTTCTGCCCCCTGCCCAAATTTTGCACACGGGGGAAAACCCCGAAACAGAAGCGAGTCTTCCCCCAGGCACGCGAGAGAGAGAAAAAAGGGGAGGAGAAAGGGGAGAGAGAAGAAAAGGGGAGAGTTTGTGTGGCATGCGCGCGTATTGCAAGATCAATTTTCAAGTAGTTGCATTTTGGGCCCTAAAATCAGAAAAGGAATTCAGGAACAGGGGCCCCCCAAATGGTCTCAAAAGGGGACAACTGAAATTTTTTTGTCGAGACGAATCCAGTAGTTTCCGGGAAGGGAAAAGGGGCCCAAACAACTCTGATGGGAAAAAAAAAAATTCAGCATTCAAAAAAAACCTTGCCCTTGGGGTTTGAAAATTTTTTTTTTCAAAAAGCTTTTTCCATGAGTCAGGTCACAAGTGGGAGACATTTATTTTTCACAGTGTTTGCACTCGATTTTTACTCCCCACAACATGGCTGACTTGTTTGCACCACTGGACGGGCAAGAAAGGGGAGTGCAACTGAATTTGGGAAACAAGGCAGACAAGTTCCATTTGCTGCCAAGACCACCACCCCCCCCCCAACAAATGAAATAAACATTTTTAAAAAAGCAGAAAAGCACCCCCGTTTCGACTCTTAAGCCATCTACGGGTTTAAGAAAGAAAGGTGGCGAAAAAACGAAGATCGACAACAAGGGAAATAACGGGGGCTTCGAAGTCGACCAACGAAAAGGGCCCAAAAGCTTTCTCACCAATCCAAGAAAGTTTTCAGAATTACACGAATCAAATTTTTAAAATTTGATTAATATGTTTTGGGTAAAAGAGACAGGGAAAGAAAAAAAAAAGATGAAGTCGGGCACGATCCCCCTTTAAAAATTTTAAATTTTTTTTCGTGAAAAAAACCATTTCATCTTTCCCTATAAAAAGACCAAATTTTTTCTTTAAATTTTTAGAGTCCTTTTTCTTCCATAGAAACCCGAACCCCTGTTGTCTCTAACGGGGAGAATCCCTTTCATCTCCCAAAAAAAAAACAAGGGCTGATGTTGGTTTTTTGGGAAATTAGAACCATTTCATCTTTAAAAGAAACAAGACCAAAAGTTGTCTCTAACGGTTGCAATTTCCCTTTCCTCTTCCACAGAAACCTGACCCAAGTTGGTTTTTTAACGGTTAGAAAACCATTTCATCTTCCCTAGAAACAAGACCAATGTTGTTTCTAACAGTTTTCAATCCATTTTATATTCCCCAGAAACCGCCCAAAGGGTTTTCTCTAACGGTTACAATCCATTTCATTTTTCCACCGGGGAAAACCCGACCAAAGTTGTCCCTTTTAAAGGTTAGAATCCATTTCACTTCCATTTGAAACAAGACCAAAAGTTGTTTTTTAAACGGTTTTCTTTCCCTTTCATCTTTTCCCCAGAAAAACCGACCCCAAAGTTGTCTTTACCCGGTTTGAATCCATTTCATCTTTCCCTAAAAAAGACCAATGTTAACTCCTAACAGTCAGATTCCTTTTATTTCCCCTAGAAACCTTACCCCAAAGTTGTCTTTTAAAAAGGGTTTGAACCAAATTTCAATTTTCCATAGAAACTGGGCCCAAAGTTTTTTCTCTCTAAAAGTCAGATTCCATTTTTTTTTCCCCTAAAACCGGGCCCAAAGTTTTCTTTAAAGGGTTTGAATCCATTTAAACTTCCCCTAAAACCCAAAACCACGGGTTTTCTCTCAAAAAGTCAGATTCCATTTTATTTCCCCTAGAAACCCCCCACCCAAAGTTTTCTTTAACGGTTAGAACCATTTCATTTCCCTAGAAAAAAAACCTGTTATCTCTCTAACTTTTGAATTTCCCTTTTATTTCCCCCTAGAAAAACCCGGGGCCCAAAGGGTTTTCTTTAAAAAGGTTTAAAATCCAATTTTTAACTTTTCCCTAGAAAACGACCAATGTTATCCTCTTTAAAAGTCCGATTCCATTTTTATTTTTTTTTTTCCCCTAGAAACCGCCAAAAGTTTGTCTTTTTAAAGGGTTTGAATCCATTTCATCTTCCCTAGAAACACGACCCAAGTTACTCTCTAAAAATCCGTTTTTATTTTATTTTTCCCCAGAAAAACCTGACCAAATTGGGCTTTAACGGGTTTTGAAACCAATTTTATTTCCTTTGAAACACACCAATGTTATCTCTCTAAAAAAATCAGATTTCCCTTTTTTTTTAAAAAGAAAACCCGAACCAAAAGTTGTCTTTAAAGGGTTTGAATCCATTAAACTTCCATAGAAACATGACCATGTTATCTCTTAACATCGATTCCATTTTATTTCCCACAAAAACCGACCAATTTTTTGTTTTTTAAAGGTTTTAAAACCATTTCATCTTCCATAGAAACAGACCAAAAGTTATCTCTCTAACAGTAGATTCCATTTTTTTTTCCCCCCAAAAAAACCTGAAAACCAAAGTTTTCTTTAAAGGGTTTGAATCCATTTTTTCTTTCCCCCAAAAAAAAAACCACTGGTTTCTTCCCCTAACATTTAAATTCCATTTTTTTTCCCCTTTGAAACCTACCAATGTTGTCTTTAAAAAGGGTTTTGAATCCTTTCATCTTCCATAAAACCAAAACCAAAGTTTTTCTCTCTAACAGTCAATTCCTTTTATTTTTCCCCTAGAAACCCGACCAATGTTTTTCTTTAACGGTTTTGAATCCATTTCATCCCTTCCATTTGAAACACGACCAAATTTTTCTCTAACATTTAGATTCCCCTTTTATTTTCCCCTAAAAAACCTGACCAATGTTTTCCCTTTTAAAGGTTAGGGGAATTTCCTTTTTAACTTCCCTAGAAAACACGACCAATTTGGGGTTTTCTCTCTAACAGTCCCGATTTCCAAATTTTTAATTTTTCCCCAGAAACCGACCAATTTTTTCTTTAACGGGTTTGAATCCCCTTTAATCCTTTCCTTTGAAACACGACCAATGTTATCTCTCTAAAAATTTAGAAATTTCCCTTTTTTTTCCCCAAAAAGAAACCGACCATGTTTCTTTAACGGTTTTAGAATCCCCTTTCATCTTTCCCTAGGGAAAAAAACGGGGCCAATGTTTTCTCCCAAAACCGTCAGATTCCCTTTTAATTTTCCCCCAAAACCTGACCAATGTTTTTCTTTTAAAGGTTTGAATCCATTTTTTACTTTCCCTAGAAAACGACCAAAGGGTTTTCTCCTTAACAGTCAGATTCCATTTTATTTCCCGAAAACCCGACCAATGTTTTTTCTTTAAAAAGGTTTTGAATCCATTTCATCTTCCCTAAAAAAAACGACCAAGGGTTTTCTCTCTAACAGTCAATTCCATTTTATTTCCCTTTGAAAACCCGACCAAAGTTTTCTTTACGGTTAGAATTTCCCTTTCAAACTTCCATAAAACACGACCAATGTTACTTCTCTAAACAGTCAGATTCCCCTTTTATTTCCCATAGAAACCCCCACCAATGTTTTTTCTTTTTAAAGGGTTTTAGAATCCATTTCATTTCCATAAAACACGACCAATGTTATCTCTCTAACAGTAAAATTCCCTTTTATTTTCCCCTAGAAACCGGGCCTTTTTGTCCTTTTTTAAAAGGTTAGAATCCATTTCATCTTTCCCAAAAACCCGACCAATGTTTTCTTTCTAACAGTCAGATTCCATTTTATTTCCCCCAGAAACCGACCAAGTTGGGCTTTAACGGTTAGAATCCATTTCATCTTCCTAGAAACACGACCAAGTTTTTCTCTCTAACGTCAGATTTTCCCTTTTTATTTCCCATAAAACCCCGACCAATGTTGTCTTTAAAAAGGTTAGGGAAACCATTTAAATTTTCCCTTGAAACACGACCAATGTTATCTCTCTAAAAGTAAAATTCCATTTTATTTCCCACAGAAAAAAAGACCAATTTTTCTTTAAAAAAGGTTAGAACCCATTTCCTTCCTTTGGAAAAAAACACCAATGTTATCTCTTTTAAAAAGTCCCGATTCCATTTTATTTTCCCCCTAGAAAAACCCGACCAAGGTTTTCCCTGTGGCAAAGATCAAAAAAAGGCCCCCCTTTTTCTATTCCCCTTCACCTTTATCCCATCCCCTTCCCCCACCTTCCCCTCCCCCTGCCCCCCCCAACCCACATCCAAAACACTCCCCCCCCCCCACCACCACCAACCACCCCAACAAACCACACACCCCCCTCCAACCCCCTTTCTGATCCCCCCTCTTAAGGCCCAAAAAAATACCTTGCTGTGTTTTAAACCCCGAAAAAAACAGTGGTATTTTCATCCCCCAGCGGCTACGGGGTCCATGGGGGGTAGATGAGGGGCAGGCCCGGGGCATTATGGGGGTTTTTACCGGGGTTGCCCCCCCCCCCCCCCCCCCCCACACACCCACACATACCCCTGATGACCCACTCGGGGAAATGGCAGCGCTTCGGTCAGTGGGCCAAAACAAGGGGGGTTCTGGCCCGGACCTGTCACAGTGTATCAAGGTCAGAACTGGGCCCCTGAGGGGGAAGGGCCATTTACAGACCCTGACACTGAAAAAAGGGGGTGAAGGGCACACATCACAGACACCCGAAAACTGAACTTTTGGCCCGGGGAAGACAACCACAGACACTGACACTGAAATGAGCGTGAAACACATCACAACACTGACACTGAACTGGGGGTGAAGACACACCCCAGACACGGGCACTGAACTGTGCTTGGGAAAACACACCACGACACTGGGGCACTGAAATGTGCGTGAAGACACGCAAAAAGCACAGACACTGAACTTGGGCGTGAAAGGGCACGCAACCCGGGCAAATGACAATGAACTGGGCGTGAAGGGCCCCACCACAGAAAAACCCCCAAAAAAAAAAAAATTTTGGGCCCCCCCCCGAAGGGCACAACCCCAGAAAACTGGAAAACTGAAAATGGGCGTGAAGAAAACACCCACAACATGACAATGAATGGAAAGTGAAGGGCACACCCCCAGACACGCACTGAACTGGGGGTGAAGGGCACCCCCACAGCACGACACTGAACTGTGCAGAAGACACACCACAACACTTTACACTGAATGGGCGTAAGACACAAACCCCAGATACTGACATTGAAATGGGGTGTATACAACCAAAAGCATGGGCACTGAGCTGGACGGAAGACACACCCCCAGGGCACTGAACTGGGGATGAAAAAACCCCCCAGACACTGACATGAAAAATGGGCGTGAAGAAAATCACAGACAATTTAACTGGGCGTGAAAAACCCACCACAGCCCTTGCAATGAACCCGGGCGTGGGAAGGGCCCCACCACAGACACTGAAAATGAATGGGGGGTGAAGACACACCACAACACGAACTGGGGGGGGTGGAAAAAAAAAACACCACCCGACCGACACTGAAATGGGCTTTAAAGACACAACCACAGACACTGACACAAATTTGGCGTTTAAGACACCCACAGACACTGACAATGAACTGGGTTTTGAAGACACCAAAGGGCCCCTGAAACTGAAATGGGCGTGAAAACACCCCCACGACAATGCACTGAAAAAGGGGGTGGGAGACACAACCCCAGACCGACACTGAACTGGGGGTGAAGGGCCCCACCCCAAACACTGACACTGAACCCGGGGGTGGGAAAACACACCACAGACACGAAAATTTGGGGGTGAAGACCCCCCCAAAAACACTGAAACTGAAACTGGGGTGAAGAAACACCACAGGGCACTGAACTGAATGGGGGGAAAAACACCCACAGGGCACTGAACTGGGCGTGAAGACACCCGGGCACTGACCTGAATGGGGGTGAAACACACCCAAGACAATGACACTGAAAATGGGGGGTAGCACACCACAGCACTGACACTTAACTGTTTTCAAAAACTTTCCCCCTTGTAGTTCGTCTTTGTCTCATTTATGTATGTAAGGTGGGGAAATTTTTTGTAAAGTATGTGTACATAGGAGATAGTTAAAATTTGACCAAAAAGAAAGATAGAGATAAAAGGGGTAGTAGAAAAACAGACAGAAAAGACAGATAGAGAGGAGACAGCATACAACAGACAGATGACAGACACAAAGACAGGGCAGACAGAAAGACATGGAGGGGAAGGGGACAGGCAAGCAGGGGAGGCAGGTAGGTTTGGTAGATAGGGCTTTGTTTAAAAAGATAGATAAATAACAGACAGACAGACAGGGTAGATACATAGATAGAATTTGAAAAACAAATAGATAGTTTGATAGATAGATAGGGCGATAGATAGATAGATAGATAACAGACAGACAGGGCAGACAGATAGAGATATAGATAGGGGCAATAGATAGACAGGGCAGGTGAAGCTGTTGTTAGATAATACATACATACATACAAAAATAACATACAAACTTTCATACTTTCATACATACATACATACATAGATTCGATACATGACCCAAAGATGTTCCTAGTGGTCTGGACTGTGAACCTTTTAGACTGCAGGCCAGCCACCAAAGACGGTAGAAGAACTGCAGAATACAAACAAAAAAGTCCAAATTCAAGACTGGCACTGGG
>JAMYXO010008407.1:0-10882 GCA_033310375.1 Conus canariensis
TCGGAAAAAAAAATCCATTGTAAAATGTCTATTTTTGATTTTGTTGGTATTGGGTTTCAGATAAAATTCAAAAAACTAAAAAAAAAAAATAATAAAAAAAAAATTTTTAAAAAAAAATTAAAGAAAATTGAAGTTCCCGCTAAATAAAAGTAACTTACAGCACAACGATTGGAAATAAAAGAAAACCAAAGAGATTTGATTAAAAATACAGTTGTAAAGTTTGGTTTTTTAGTAAAGGCGAATTGGAAAAGATACTATCATTCAAAACCGGGTAGAAAGACGATCACGGGAACCAGTTTGAAGAAGAAAGTCAAAGGGGCTTCTCGCGGGGGGAAAAGGGGGGCATTTTGGGCGAAAGTGGTCCATGGTTTATAGTACCGGGGGGGGGGTTTTCTTTCCTTTCCGTCCTGTTTGGGGTTTCTTGGGATTTTTCTGATGATGCCCGCCTTTGTTTTGTCCAAAACAGGTAAAGCAGAAAGGCGGCCCAAGGTTGCCGGCCAAAAAAAAAAACGCCCGAGCCCCCTTTTGGGGGATGAAAAGTTGTCCCCCGATGTTTTTTGTCTCTTTCTGGTTTATGTTTTCGTGAGAAAACCCCAAAGGGGGGGACCAAAAGTTTTGGGCATTGTTAAAAATTGAAAGATTTATCAGCATTAAAAACCCCTTTACCCCTTTGTTTTTTGAGTTTGAGAGGCCCCTTTTTTGGTGGGTACCCTTGCTTTTAAAGACAAATGCCGCATTTGGGGGAGGGTTTTTCTTTTTTTGGGGCTTTCACTAGGGTTTTTATGAATATGTTTTAGGTAAACTTTTGGATCCTTGAAGTTTTAAGGGCATTTTTAAACCCCCCATGGGGGTACACCAACATCATAATTTGGGGGGGAAATAAATTGGGCAAAGAGCAGATCTTTTTCATTCTCCGATAGGGGTAAAAACCTGGTTCCTGACAAAAAGAAACCGGGGGAGGCATGCCTTTAAAAAAGATCTTCCGGGGAAAAACCCCCATTCAAAACGAGTCATGCAACCCCAAAAACCTGGGGGGTAGGGTCCCGATTGCTGTAGGTTTAGGGGGATGTTTTTGACTTGTTTGCTCCCGTTTGTTGCCTGGGTTTTTGCTCTTTGAGGGGGGGTTGGATGTCCCGGACCCTTGGATTTGGGTTTTCATTTTGGAGGCCCCCCTTTCTTTCTTTTTTTTGTTTGGGTTTTTTGTTTTCAAAAACGTTTCCTCTGGGAAAAAGAAACGTTCCTTTTTCCCAAACCCCCTGTTGCTTTTCCCTCACCATTTTTACCTTTACTTTGTTTTTCCCTCAGGAGAGTTTTCCCCAACGAACTTTTTTCCATTTTTTTAAAAAGTCTGAGAAAACTTTGGGCTGTTCATTTTTTTCCCCCCAGCCAAAAAGTCTCGCAAATTTTTTTAATTGAGAAAAGGGAGGGGAAATTGCAAACAATTGTTTGTGGGGACTGATGGGACAGATTCTGGCTTTTTGGGAAATTTTTTTTCCCTTTTCATGGTTTTGGGAGGGGAAAATTATTTTTCCCCTTTTTTTTGATGGGCCATAGCTGTTGGGATTGTTTTAAAAAAATTTGGTTTTAAATTTTTGATCTGAAACTGAGTCGCTCATTTTCAGAAAAAAAAAGATCTTGGGTTTTTCTTGAACTGTCGATGGAAAGGGTTTTGTCCGAAAATGGGGAGGAAAAATTTTTCCCCGGGGTTGTTTGATCATCCTTTTTGGACAAAAAGGGATTTGAACCCCAATTTTTAAACTTGGGACTTTACGGCACTAAAAGAAGTAAAATTTTCCCGGGGACAAAGGGTTTTTCGAACCGATTTGTTTTTTTTTTTCAATTTGGGGAACAAAAGGGTTTTTGAGGTTTATGAATCCCGAAGCACATGGTTCGCCTTAAATTTTCTTTCCCCCTGATTTTGATGGGAAAAAAACCCCGCCAATTTTGGTTTGGGTTAAAGGGTTTGGGTTTTTTACCAAGGATTTTTTGAAAAATTAGGGGGAAAATTTTAAAAGAAATTGTCTTGGTGGATGAATATTTTGCACAAGGAACTCTGAATTTTGGCGATTTTTTTGGGCCAACCCCTGGGGGAAACACACAAATCAGGCCAGGGGGGGAAAGCTGGTTTTTAAAAGAGGTTTACAGTTGATAAAATTAGGAACGACATTAAACCCGGGTTTTTGGAGCTTTAAATGGGGGCGCCCGGGGGGGGTTTTTCCATGACCCCCCTCTTCTGGTGGCCGCAAATTATAAAAAGAGGGGGTCTTTTCCAAAATTTGCCAAAGTTGATTTACTGGGGTGTGTGGGCCTTTTTTGGTGGTGTGTGGGGGTGTGTGGGGTGGGGGAGGGGGTGTGGGGCGTGTTGGTTGTGGTGGGGGGCCGGGGGCGTGGGGGTTTAATTTGTGTGGGGGGTTTGTTTTGAAAACATAAAACATCAATGGGGGCGCGCGCCCCGCCCCCCCCACAAAACACACACACACAAACCCCACACACACTATACACGTCTTTTTAGTTTTTGTCAAGTTTGCCCCGCAACTGCACAATGGGAAGGGATTGGGCCGGAGGGGGGGGTTTTTCAGGGGTAAAAGGGCCCAAAAAATTTAATTGGGCTACGATGGGCGAAATTTCCTGGGGGGGAACCTCTTGGGGTGAAAATGGGGTTCCCCGCCCCCCAAAATCGGGGCTTGGGAATTTTGGCATACATGTCCCCGGGGCAAAACCCCAATGTGTTATGTTTTGGGTGTTCCCTTTGTGTTTTTGTTGTACTTGCATTTCCTATGTGGTTTCACGTGTGTAAAACGTTGGGGGCATGAATTTTGTTCCTGTTTCAACCGTGTGTTGGTTATGCTTTTTGTTGGTGTGTGTGTTTCGCCGCGCCCCCGGCCCTTTCGTGTGTTTTCTTTGGTGCGGGGGGGGCGTGGTGTGTGTTGGGGCATGGAGTGTACCCGTATGTGTGCGCGCACCCCCATGTTTTGTATACCCAAAATTTTTGTATGCATCCAAAACCCCTTGTGTTTTAACAAAGCAAAGAAGCATGCTATGTTTTTATAAATGGTGCCCAACATGGGGTGTTAGTTTTGCGTGGTGTGTTGGGGCTTAGTTCCATTTTGTGTGCGCGCACCCCTTTTGTGAATGCAAAAGCATTTGGGGGTTAAATGAATGCAGTTTGTGGGCCCTTTCATTTTGGGACGTTCCCGTGTGCCAGCGTGTGGCCTAATGATATCCCTGCTGCTTGTGTTCGAGTTTGTATGGGGAAAAAATCAGTGGGGTTTTTTAAAAATGAAATATCTGCTTTGAAATGCTTTAGCAAATACTTTAAAAAAAGAATACTTTAAAACCCCCCAGGGGGCAAAAAGGGAAAAAAATCGAAATTTTGGCTTTAACAAGGTATTTAAAGGGAAAAAAAGGCCCGTTAACTATCTGTGTATAATAAAACTGTTTTTGGTGATCTTTTTGGAGAAAAGGGTGACTTTCCCAAATCAGTAGTTTAGTTCCAAAGTTCCCCCTTGGGGGTAATGGGGGGAATTTTCTGGAAAGAGGGGTTTTTCCCGGGGAAAATTTTTTTTACCAAAAGGGCAAAAAATTTTTTGTTATAAAAATGTTTTTGAATGTTTTTTCGGGCCGGGGCAGTGGACTTTAAAAAATCCCTGAAGAATTTTTTTTGTGGGTCTAATTGTAAACCAAACCCCTTTTTGTGTTGGTGGGGCCGAGTTTATTTGGGTTTGAAAAATTGTAAAAAATCAAAACACGAAAAAGCTAATTTTTTTTTTTAGATCAAAAAATACGTCGGAAATTTATTTTTTGTTCTATGGGAAATTTGATGAAATGTTTTCCCGCAGGGTTCAATTTTTGAATTTCGTTCCTTGTGAAATCTGCAGGGTTTTTTTATGGTTTACTTGCATGTTTTCTTTAAAAGGGAATCCTTTTTCCGGGGTTTTTCTGTGGATTACTGGTGCCTTGGTTTTAAAACTGCGGTTCTTCGTGGAATTACTGGGGCCTTGTGAATTTTGCAGCAAATTTTTATGGTTTTACTGTGCCCTTTTGAATCCCCGCGGTTTTTTTCTGATTGTTTTCCCACGTAATATTTGGTGGGTTACTGTGTGGAAAAACCCTGTTTCCCTTTTTCAAAACGCTTGTTTGTAACGGCTTGTTTACCTGTGGGGGGCCCGGGTTTTTCCTTCTTGCTTATTTTAAAAGGCCTTGGGAAAAACTGTAGTTTTTGGGTTTCTGTGGAAAACCCAATTTTGCCCAACCCGGTTTTATGGTACCCCTGTGGAAAGGGGGGGGCAAAATCTGCGAGTTTTTAAAACCCGATACGTAATTTTGAACGTGAAAAACCGATGATTGGGAAAAGGGCTTATGTATTAAAAGTCTTAACTGACGTGGAAATGATTTTGTAAAAAACTATGCAGGGAAAATCTACTGATTTTTTGTAAAAATTTCATATTGATTTGGGTTTAGGCAGCATAAATTTAAAAAAAAAGAAAAAAAAAATTTTAAACTCGTGTTGTTGCCTGGCTATTCATGTTCGTAATTTTGGGGTGGGTTGTGTAGGGGAAAAGGGCGGGACACGCATCCAAACTTTTGAGAGCAGATTTTAAAAAACCAAAACAAAGCAAAACGCACAAGAAAAACCCAAAGGTCAGAATTAAACCCATCTTTTTTCAAAAAACCCGCCCCCCATTCGGTTTTTTAAGGGTTACAATACCAAAATTTCAAAACAAAAGCCCCAAAAAAGGGGGAGGGGGGGGGGGGGGTGGGGGGGGGGGGGGGAAAAGAAGGGGGGAAGGGGAGAATTTGGGAGATCTAGAAAAATTTAATTTAAAAATGAAAAACAACGGGGTGCAAAAAAAAAAAAAAAAAAAAAAAAAAAAAAAAAAAAAAAAAAAAAACAAGATGCAAAAGCCAAAAAAAAACATTCCCCCCAGTTTTATCCCTGAATAACCGGGGTGGGTTTTATTCCCAAAAAGGAAAAAAAAAACCCTCTTTGGGGTGGTGTAACCGTTTGTAAAGGGCCTTTTTTTCTGGGAAAAAAATCGGCCATCCCTTGTGAAACCTATAAAAAACCCAAAACATCTAATTTTTCAGAAAACAAATCCAAAGGGAAATTTGAGGAAATTTTTCCCAAAAAGAAGGGAAATTTTGGGGGCCCCTCAGGGGAAACTGCTATAACGGTTTTAAAATTCTTAAAAACGGGCATTCTGTGACCCAAAATGAACATACCTACAAATTTTTTAGGGAAAAAAAAACGGCCCCGTACTTTTGAGGGTATTCCATAAAAAACAAAAACCCTTAAGGGTCGTTATAGCCGTTAGTAAAAAGGCCATAAAGGTAAATTAAAAAGTCGGGGAGGAATTTCCCTGACCCCCTAATTAAAAAATAACCCACTAATTTTTTAGAAAAAAAAAAGGCCAAGACTTTTGGGGACCCTTCCAAAAAAAAGGGAAAAAACCCCTTATGGGCCGTTTAAAAAGCCGTTTATAACCCGGGTACAACGGTAAACTAAAACCTTTGGGCATTATCCGGGGCCCCCCATAAAGGACATACCTGCACATTTTCAGAAAAATTTTTGGCCACCCTACTTTTTGAGATATTTCCAAAAAAGAACAAAAAAACCCTTATTTGGGGGCCGTTAAAAAAGCCATTAGTAACGGGTGGAAAAAGTTTAAAAATTTAAAAATTGGGCCAAAACCCTCCGGAAAAACCCCTATTGGGGGCATACCTGAAAAATTTTTTAAGGGAAAGTCGGGCCCAAAAAAAAATTTTAAAAATTAATTTCCCTGAAAAATAGAAAAATACCGTTTAAAAAGGGGCCCTTACAAGGGGGCCCTTATTTTAAGGGGTAATAACCCAAACTAAAAAAACATTTGGGCCATTTATCCGTGTCCCATAACGAACATACCTCCCCCGCTAATTTTTTCACCCAAAAATTCGGCCCCAAGGTTTCTTTTCTGAAAATATTCCATAAAAAAAATGAAAAAAAACTTTGGGGGCCCTTTTCAAACCGTTTGAAAAGGGGTTTTAAAGGGGGAAAAAAAAAAACATCGGGGATTACCCGTGACAATAATGAACATAAAAATGCTAATTTCCCGTCAAAAGGGGTCGGGCCCAAAATTTCCTTTTTTTGAGGGAATTTTTCCAAAAAAAAAGAAAAAAACCCCAAAAAGGCCGGTTTAAAACCGTTAGTAACGGGGTTAAACGGGAAACTAAAAAAATCGGGGATTATTCCCTTTACCCCTAATGAACAACCTACATTATTTTCAGAAAAATCGGGTCTAGTACTTTTGAGATTTTGGGCCCTAAAGGGAAAAAAAACCGTTACAAAAACCCCTTAAAAAGCCCTTATAACGGGGTCTAAAATGTAAAACAAAATCATCGGGCATTATTCGTGACCCCTAAAAGAAAATCCTACAAATTTTCAGGAAAATTTTGGCCCCAAAAAAACCCTTTTGAGATAAAACCAAAAAAAAGAAAAAACCCTTACAAAACCCCTTACAAAACCGTTAGTAAAAGGGCCCAAAACGGTTTAAAAAAAATCGCTCATTAAAACGTGACCCCTAATGAAAAATACCTACCCAAATTTTCAGAAAAAATCCCGGGCCCCGTTTCTTTCAGAGATATTCCAAAAAAGAAGGAAAAAAAAAGTTGGGAAAACCGTTAAAAAAGCCTTAAAGGTTTTAACCCCTTTTAACGGGGTAAAATTAAAAAAAAATCCGGGGGGATCCCCCTTTTTGGGGGGGGAAAAAAAATTTTTAAAGAAAACCCTAAACCCCACAAAAATTTTTTAGAAAAAACGGGCCCAATTTCTTTTGGCCAAAATTTCATAAAGAAAAAAAAAAAACGGGGCACGGGCCCCCTTAAAAGCCGTTAATTTAAAGGGCTATAACGGGGGGTAAACTAAAACATCGGGGCCCAAAAATCTGTGGGCCCCCTAATGAACCCTACCTGCTATTTTTCCCTAAAAGGGGGGGCCAAGTACTTTTTTGAGATAAATTCCCTAAAGGGAAAAAAAACCCTTTACAAACCGGGGAAAGGAAAACAAAAAACATCGGGCCTTATTCGTGGGCCCCTAATGAACATGCCTTTCAAAAATTTTCCCCGAAAGAAAAACGCCCAAGTACTTTGAGATATTTTTATAAAGAAGAAAAAGGGGGGTTAAAAAAGGGCCCTTACAAGGGGCCCTTAGTAACGGCTAAAAGGGGGGAAAAATAAAAACTCGAGCATCCCTCGGTACCCCAAATTAAGAACATTCTGCCATTTTTACAAAAACCATGGGGCCCCCAAAAACTTTTTTTTAGAATTTCCATAAAAGTAAAAAAACCGTTAAAAGGCCCGTTTACCCAAGGGGGCCCTTTTTGTAACGGCTTTAACGGGGAAAAAAAAAAAACATCGGGCATCATATTTTGGGGCCCATAAAAGAACATAAACCCGCCTAAATTTTTTAAAAAGGGGGGCCCAAGGGACTTTATGAGATAGTCCATAAAAGAGAAAAACCGTTAACCCTTTCCTTTAAAAAGCCGTTAGTTTAAAGGTTATAACGGGGGAAAAATAAAAAAAAATTTGGGGGAATTTTTCGTGACCCATAATTTAACATAACCCACAAATTTTCAGAAAGATCGGCCAAAATTTTCTTTTTGGGATTTTTCCCTAAAAAAAAAAGAAAAAACCCGGTTTTCGGCCGTTAAAAAGCCGGGTTTGTAACGGCTAAAACGGGGGGGGGAAAATTAAAAAAAATCAGGCAACCTTTCCCTAACCCAAAAATGAAAAATAAACCCGCTCAAAATTTTTTCAAAGGAAACGGGCCAAGTACTTTTTTTAGAAAAATTCCATAAAAAAAAAAAAACTGTAAAACGGGCCCTTGCAGGGTTAGTTAAAAAGGGTTTATACGGTTAAACTAAAACATGGGCAACATCCCGTTGGGCCCCTAATGAACATAAACCCAAAAAAAATTTTCAGAAAAGATCGGCCCAAATAGTTTTTTTTCAGGAGGGGAGGGGGGGAACACAAATTTTTGACCCCCGGGAAAGGAAAAAAGGGGGTCACACAAAACCCCGGCCAAAACAGCATTTTTTCGTTCCCAATTCCCCAAATACTTCCCCGTTTATAAGGAAAAGGGGATACAAAAAGGGACAAAAGATGCCCCAGGAAAGGTTTGGGAAAAGGGGGCAAAAAGGGTTCCCCAGGACAGGAAGGTGGAAAAGGGGCAAAAAAGATGACCAATAATGGGAAAAGGGAAAAAATGGAAAAAGAAGAAGGGGTGGAACCACCAGGTGCCCAAGGTTGGGGGAAGAGGACAACAAAAAACCAGAATAGAAAAGGGGAAGAGGGACAAAACAGATTTTCCCCCGGGGGTAGAAATTTTGGGAAAAGGGAC
Source organism: Conus canariensis (assembly GCA_033310375.1). Lineage (NCBI taxonomy): Eukaryota > Metazoa > Mollusca > Gastropoda > Neogastropoda > Conidae > Conus > Conus canariensis. The sequence goes on from JAMYXO010008407.1 coordinate 8,375, forward strand.
AAAACAGATGACCAGAATTTGAAGGGGGAAGAAAACGCGAATGGGTTTTGGTTTTTTTTGTCTTTTCCCCTTTCCCTACCATAGCAAACCCCCAAATTCCGACAGCACTGCATTTAAAATTTTTGGGCAGGAAAAAAACAAAAAAACGAAGATTTAAATCCCTTCTGTTGTTTCCATGGGGGTAGGGGAAAAACCGCCCGGCGGAAATTTGACAGAGGGGAAATTATGGGGGATGAAAAAAGGAGGGGGGTTTGGGGGGTGGGGGGAGGGGGGGGGGGGGTACGAAGGGTTTGGGGTGTCTAGGGTTTTGGGGTTTTTGGGGTTTTGTATTTTTGTGACGGTTGTTTTATTTTGGGGGATTGATAATAATGATAAGTGGGGGGGAGGGGGGGGCAAGAGGGAAAGGGGAAACTCATATTTCATCACCACTATGGGGTGGGGGGGGGGGGGTGGGAGGTTTGGGGGGGTTTAAAAATAAAATAAAATGTTGGGTTTAAAAAAATTAAAAAAAGCTTTGGGATGTTTACATTTTGGGAACAGGTGAAATAATGTGTTTTTGGGAACAATATTTCTTGTTTTTTTGGGTTTAGGAAAAAGATAGGAAATGAAACAATGAAAAAACAGGGAAACAAAGTGTTTTTCACACACACCAAAACCACACACAAAAACCCACTCCCCACCCCACCACAACCAAAACCCCACACCAAAAAACACAAAAGGGGGGGGGGGGGCCCATGTAAAAATGTTTTTGGGTGAGTTTATGATTTCAAAAAAAGAGACTAAATGTTGGGGAAAAATTTTTTTACACAGGTATTCAAAACAAAAAAAACAAACACAAAACACACACCACAACCCCACCACACACAACATAAATATAAAAATATATAATATAATTTTTATTAATAATATATTAACTCAACAAAAAATCAAACAAAAAAAAAACATCCCTAAATCGTCAAATGATGGGTGATGATCATTTGAGATCAACGGTAGTGTAGGAAGAAAATTTTTCTCCGTTCCCTTAGGGGAGGAAAAAGGTGGATGTACGGGGAAAGTTTTTTATGGGAAAGGCCCCCCGTGGTTAATAAAGTTTTGCACTCATCGGGGTGTTGGCAGGGCCCGGTTTCTACTTTTGGTTTTTGTTGGGGACTGTTTTTCCCCCGTCATTGGGGCTGCATGGAAAAAATTTAAAAAATCCCCCAGGTGGGGGTATTGCAGGAGATTGATGTCACAGTTCTGGAGTGCCCGGGTTTTCAATACACAAAAGAGGGGGCTTCTTTCTTTCGTTTACCTTAGGAGGAATCCCCGGAGGAAATGAAAGGAGGTGCTGTATGGTGAAGACCCTCCAGTGGGGCCCTTTTGGGTTTTTTTCCCCTCATTGGTGACTGGCAGGCCAGGTTTTTTCCAAATTTGGGGGCCCAGCCGGAATTCTCCGCTGCTCTGGGGCTGCATTGGGATTGTGTTTGAAAAAACTCACAAAGGTTTTGGGGGAAAATGGACCTGTTTATGTTTAAGTCTGGGTGCCTTGTCCTCAGTCTAACCCTTTTTTCACTTTGGGCGAACTGGGGGGATCCGGAAATAAACATCCCTTTGTTGAAGTCAGGGTGCCCTCAAGTCATCTTTCCTATTTGTTCCCCTTTGGAAAAATTTTTGTTCATTCCAAAAGGCTAACCCTTTTTTCCCCGGTTTTGGGGGTTTTCCCGTCCCCCCTTCGCCAGGTTGGTCAGTTCCTTTCATTTTTCAATAGTTTCCCCCCCCCCCCGTTTGGAAAAGGTTTTTACTGGATGGGAGTGTTTTCAGGGCTGATTTAAAAGGTAATAAAAAAATTTAAAACAAATAGTACCACCCCAAAGGTTTATGACCCTTTTTAAAACAAGTGGAAAAAAAAGCAAGTTTGGGGATGGTTTCCAAAGGGGCAAGGTTTGGGGGGCATAGGAAAAAAAACCAATGAAATTGTGGGGTGATGGGTCCCCTGGGGGATGGGGGGGATCAAAAGGGACGGGAGGATGAAGGTCCCTGAGGTTAAAATTTTAAAAAAATAAGGTGGCATTGGTATAAAAATTTTCAGGGTTGAAAAAAAGGTTTGGGGGGAGGGGGGTTGGGGGTAGATGAAATGGTGGGTTTTAGGCCATGGATCATTTGGGGGATTTCTGTAGGGATGATGATAATTGTTGGGGTTTAATTTGGGAAAGAAATTTTTTGGCAATTTTGGGGTAAAGTGCCTGGTGGGGGAGTGGGGGAGGTGTTCAATGATGGGTGGATGATGATCATGGTGAAGGGTGGTTTTTCCCGGGGGCCCCTGGAGGGGCCTTTTACCATAAAAAAGGGCCTTTGCCAGTAAACCTCCCCAAAATTCCAGCCCAAGGAAACAAGGGGGAAATCTCTTTCCCCACAAAAACCCTTGAAAATCACATGATCATAAAACCCATCATGGGCTGAATTGATGGGTATTTTTTTTGGGGAATGAGTTTTTTTTTTATATTATAAAATTTTAAATATATATATATA